>PVIH01005083.1:43842-129567 GCA_004025045.1 Sigmodon hispidus
TTTTTTTTTTTTTTTTTTTTTTTTTTTTTTTTTTTTTTTTTTTTTTTTTTTTTTTTTTTTTTTTTTTTTTTTTTTTTTTTTTTTTTTTTTTTTTTTTTTTTTTTTTTTTTTTTTTTTTTTTTTTTTTTTTTTTTTTTTTTTTTTTTTTTTTTTTTTTTTTTTTTTTTTTTCCTGGTCTGTTTTATATGCCTTTCTGTTTTCCATTTTTTCTTTTTTTTGTTTATTTCTTTTTTCTCTATTTTATTATGAATAAAGTCACATTTTTTATGCTATCCGTGTATATCCTTTTTCAAGGTCCCTTCCACCTCAGACCCCCTCAGGTCACAGTCTCTTCTCCATATCTCCCCATCTCCTCCACAGCATGGGCAGGAGGTCCCAAAGTCCCAATGTCTCAATGTCCCAATGTAACAATATTGCTCAGGTCGGCCTCCACTCCTGGCAGATCCAGTTTCCTCACCCCAACATCAAAACTGAGTCAGATGTTCCTCTAGGGGGAGTGGGATCCAAGGTGTCAGTCCAAGGTGTTTCAGATCCCAAGCTGTTCAGTGGTTGTGGTTTGCAGCTTGGACATGCTTTGCTTTTTCCTTTTTTTGTACATCTCCTGCTTATCTTTTGGGGTTTGAAATACCTTGCTCAAGAGGATGTTCTCCAAATCCATCCATTTGCCTGCAAATTTTAGAATATCATTTTTTCTTACTGTTGAGTAGTACTCCAATGTGTAGATGTACCACAGTTTGCTAATCCATTCTTCAGTTGAGGGACATCTAGGTTGTTTCCATGTTCTTGCTATTACAAATAATGCTGCTATGAACATAGTTGAGCTAATGCCTTTGGAGTGCAACTGTGTATCTTTAGGGTATACATCCAGAAGTGGTGTTGTTAGATCCTTGAGAAAATTGATATATTGATATCCAGAATTCTGAAAAACTGCCATATTGTATTGCAAAGTGACTGAACAAGCTTTCACTCCCACCAACAATGGAGAAGTGTTCCACTTGCTCCTCAACCTCTCCAGCATAGGCTGCCATCTGTGCCTCTTATCTTAGCCAATCTAACAGGTGACAAATGGTATCTCAAAGTTGTTTTGATTTGCATTTCTCTGATGGCTAAAGATGATGAGCACTTTTTCAAATGCCTTTCTGTCCTTTGTAATTCTTCTGCTGAGAATTCCCTTTTTAGTTCTGAACCCCATTTTTTGATTGAGTTATCCAATTTTTGGGCTCTAGATTCTTGAGTTCTTTAGATATTTTAGATGTCAATCCTCTATCTGTTGTAGGGGTGGTAAGGACATTTTCCTATTCTGTAGGCTGTCGTTTTGTCCTATTGACAGTGTCCTTGGCTTTACAGAAGCTTCTCAGTTTCAGGAGGTCTCACTTATTGATTGTTGACCTTATTGTCTGTGCCACTGGTGTTATATTTAGGAAGTGGTCATCTGGGCCAATTGGTAGAAGGGTGTTTCCCACGTTCTTTTCTACCAAGTTCAGAGTGGCTGGGTTTATGTTGAGGTCTTTGATCCACTTGGATTTCACTTTTATGCAGGGTGACAGGCTTGGATCTATTTGCATTTTCCTACACACTACCATCCAGCTATGCCAACACCATTTGTTAAAGATACTATCTTTTATTCATTGAATATTTTGGGCCTTTTTGTCAAAGATCAGGTGTTCATAGGTTTTTGAGTTAATGCCTGGATCCTCAATTCTATTCCATTGATCTACAAGTCTGTTTTCATGCCAGTACCAGGCTGTTTTTATTACTGTAGCTTTATAATATAACTTGAAGTAGGAGATGGGGATGGCTCGTGAGGTTTTTTTGTTGAGCAACATTGTTTTGGCAATCCTGGCTTTCCTGTTATTCTATATGAAATTGAGTATTGTTCTTTCAAGGTCCATAAAATATTGTGTTGGGATTTTGATGGGCAGTACATTGAATCTGTAGACTGATTTTGGTAGGATTGCCATTTTTACTATGTTGGTCCTACCTTTCCAGGAACATGGGAGAGCCTTCCATTTTCTGATATTCTCCTCAATTTCACTGATTTAAAATTTTTTGACAAATAGATATTTTATTTCTTTGGTTATAGTTACACTGAGGTATTTAATGCTATTTGTGGCTGTTATAAAGGGTGATATTTCCCTTATTTTTATTTCAGCCCTTTTATCTTTAGTGTATAAAAGAGCTACTGATTATTTGAGTAAATCTTGTATCCTTCTACATTACTGAAGGTGTTTATCAGCTGTAGAAGTTCCTTGGCAGAATTTTGTGGGTCACTTATGTATAACATCATATTATCTGAAAATATAGTTTCACTTCTTGTTTTCCAATTTGTGTCCCCTTAATCTTCTTTCATTCTCTTATTGCTTTAGGTAAAACTTCGAGAACCATATTGAATAGATAATGGGAGAGAGGACTTCCCTGTCCAGTTCCTGATTTTAGTGGGATTGCTTTGACTTTTTCTCCATTAAGTTTGCGGCTGGCTGTAGGCTTCTTGTTAAACGCTTTTATTATATTGAGACATTTTCCCTGTATTCCTGATCTCTCCAGGACTTTTATCATAAAGGAGTTTTGGTTTTTGTCAAAGGCTTTTTCAGCATCTACAGAGATGATCATGTGGTTTTTTCCCTTAGTTTGTTTATATGATGAATGATGTTTATGGTTTTTCATATTTTGAGCCATCCCTGCATTTCTGGGATGAAGCCTACATGGTCGTGCTGGATGATATCTTTTATATATTGTTGTATACAGTTTGCCAAAATTTTGTTGAAAATTTTAGCATCAATATTCATGAGGTAAATTGGTCTGTAATTCTTGTTCTTTGTTGTGTCTTTGAATGGCTTGGGTATTAGGGTAATTGTGACCTCATAGAAGGAATTTGGCAATATTCCTTCAGTTTCTACTCTGTGAAATAATTTGAAGAGTAATGGTAGTAATTATTCTTTGAGTGTCTGGTAGAACACTGTTCTGAAAGCATTTGAACCTGGGTTTTTATTTGGGAGTATTCTTTCAATGACAGCTTCAATTTTCTTAAGGTCTATAGGTCTGTTTTAGGTAATTAATCTGATCTTCATTTAATTTTGATAAGAGGTACCTGTCCAAAAAGCTGTCCATTTCTTCTAGGTTTTTAATGTTTGTGGAATACAGTTTTTCAAAGTATGATCTGATAATTCTCTGGATTTTCTGGGGGTCGTTTATATATCAACCTATTTATTTCTGTTTTTATTGATTTGGATACTCTCTTTGCTTTTTGATTAGTATGGATAAGGGATTATATATCTTGTTAACTTTCTCAAAGAACCAACTCTTAGGTTCATTGATTCTTTTATTGCCATTTTTGTTTCAATTGGATTGATTTCAGCTCTAAGTTTGATTATTTCCTGCCGTCTACTCCTTCTAGGTGAGTTATCTTCTAATTGTTCTAAGGCTTTCAACTGAGCTGTTAGTACTCTAGTGTTTGATTTCTCTAGTTTTTTCAAATAGGCATCTAGTGTTATGAATTTTCCTCTTAAGACTGCTTCCATTGTGTCCCACAAGTTTGGGTACATTGGGAAATCATTTTCATTAAATTCTAGGAAGACTTTGATTCCTTTCTTAATTTCTTCCTTGACCCAGAGGTGGTTCAGCTGAGTAATGTTTAGTTTCCATGAGGTGGTAGGCTTTCTGTGATTTTTTTATGTTCTTGAACTCTAACGTTAGGCCTTGTTGGTCAGATATGATAAAAGGGATTGTTTTCATTTTTTTTGTATCTGTTGATATTTGCTTTATGACTAATCATGTGTGATCAATTTTAGAGAAAGTTCCATGAGGAACTGAGAAATATGTATATTCCTTTGCATTTGGGTGGAAGCTTCTTCAAATATCCAAAAATCCATTTATATCATAACCTTTGTTAAACTCTTTATTTCTCTGTTGAGCCTCTGTCTGGTTGATTTATCCAGGGGTGAAAGTGGGGTGCTGAAGTCTCCCACACTTAGGGTGTGAGAATTGATGTGGGATTTGAGCTTAAGCAGTATTTCTTTTCTGTCCTCTGTCTGGTTGACTTATCCAGTGGTGAAAGTGGAGTGCTGAAGTCTCCCACTATTAGGGTGTGAGAATTGACATGGGATTTGAGCTTTAGCAGTATTTCTTTTACATAGGTAGGTGCCATTATATTAGGGGCATAAATATTCAGGATTGAAATCTCCTCTTGACCAAGTTTTCCTGTGATGTATAAGTAATGACCAACTTGGTCCCTTTTAATTGCTTAAAGTCTACTTTGTTAGATATTAGGATGGCAACCCCAGCATGTTTCTCAAGACCATTGGATTGGAAAAATCTTTTCCCATGCTTTCACTCTGAGCCTGTGCCTTTCTTTGTGATTGAGGTATGTTTCTTGTATGCAGCATAATGATAGCTTCTGTTTTTGTATCCATCTTGTTAGTGTGTGTTTTTTTATAGGTGATTTGAGATCATTTATTGTAAGGGATATTAGTGACCACTGAATGATATTTACTGCTATTTTTGGAAGTAACTTGTATTGATTTCTGTTCTCTGAGCTTTTCTTCTGTGGGATTATTGATTGTTTGTGGTTTTATGAGTGTATCTGGGATCCTTAGGTGGGAGTTTTACATGTAATGCTTTTTGGAGGTCCGGTTTGGTAGATTGGTATTGTCTCAGTCTGACTTTTTCAAGAAATATTATGTTATTCCATCTATAGTTACTGATAATTTTGCTGGGTATAGTATTCTAGGTTTGTAGCCATGCTCTTTTAGTGACTACATAACTTCTGACCAAGCCCTTCCAGCTTTCATTGTTTCCATTGATGGGTCTGCCTTATAAGTAAGTTGCCCCTTTTCTTTTGCAGCTCTTAAATTTTTTTGTCCTGTATGTCTTGGTTATTATGGTGCATGTATACTTTTTGGGGGTCATATATATTTGGTGTTCTATAAGTTTCTTGTATCTTTATAAGCATTTCCTTCTTTAAGTTAGAAAAATTTTCTTCTATGATTTTATTCAACATATTATCTGTGCCTTTGAGGTGGCATTCTTCTCCTTCTTCTCATGTTAGGTCTTTTCATGGTATCCCATATTTCCTGAATGTTTTGAGTTATGGCTTTTTTGTTTTAGTATTTTCTTTGACTGATATATCTATTTGAGCTACTGAGTCTTCCACTCCAGAGATTCTGTCTTCCATCTCTTGGATTCTGTTTGTTATGCTTATATCTGTAGTTCCAGCTCTTTTCTTCAGGTTTTCTTTTTGCATCTTTGCCTCATTTTGTGCCTTTTTAAATGCTGCTGTTTCAGATTTTAGTTCCTGGAATGTTTCTTTCATTTTTTGTTTTACCTTTTCTTGGTTTTATTTCAACAATTTTTCATCTCTTCCAATTTTGTATTTGTATCTTCTTATATTTCTTTAAGGGAATATTTTATATATTCTTTGAAAACTTCAGTGATCATCATAAAGGTGTTTTGGGTGTTGTTTCTTTCTGCTTCCTCTTCATTGCTCTTTTCAGGTCTTGTATTTGTAGAACCACCAGTTTCTTCTGGTGTTGCCTTGTTGTTCTTTATATTATTATATGTATTTTTGCACTGACATATGCCCATGGCTTCAGTGATTCACAATTAGGTGCCTCCTAATGAGTTGTGGTAAGAGGGCTTGTGTGTCTCCTTTCTCTTCTGATCAAGGGGTCTGCTCAATCTCTGACTCTGCTCTGGGCAGGGTTCTGAATTTTAAGGCCTCAGTCCTTCTCTGGTGACACAGTTTGCCCTGGAGGTAGGGCCGTCCATGCAATGTTCCCTTTTTTAGGTGTGGCTGGAGGAGCCCCTCACAGCCAAACCCTAGTCCTTTCTGCTAAGGAGAGTCTGGAGTCAAGCGCCAGGACCTACTCACCTAACCTCACCTGTCCTATTTTCCTTTTTTGTTTATATCAAGAAGCAAAACATTCAGGATAGCTAAAAAAAATACAGTAATAAAAGTTTCTTTTTCGCTAAAATACTTGAAGCATAAAAGATAAAATCTAAAACTCATTAAACAAGGTTAGGCTCAGCTAAAGATGAAGAAAGCATTATAGGTTACAGCTAATGCCCATGGACACACTATGGCCAACACAAATTTCTGCTAAGCCACCCTTCTACACTTAAACCAGAAGGTTTGTGTGTGTGTGTGTGTGTGTGTGTGTGTGTGTGTGTGTGTGTCTATGTGTATTTTAAATCACTTTATATACCTATCATCTTTAATGAAAAAGAATGTTTTTGCTTAAAATCCACTAATGAGTGAATACATCCCCTGCTTATCCTTCTGAGTTTGTGAGACCTCACCCAGGAAGATATTCTCCAAATGTATCCATTTGCCTGCAACTTTTTTTTTAACACAATGGAGTACTACTCAGCAGTAAGAAAAAAGAAAAAAATCATTTTTTCTTACTGTTGAGTAATACTCCATTGTGTAGATGTACTACAGTTTGTTAATCCATTCTTCAGTTGATGGGCATCTAGGTTGATTCCAGGTTCATGCTATCATAAATAATGCTTCTGTGAACATAGGTGAGCTAATGCTTTGGGGTGTGAATGTGTGTCTTTTGGCTATATGTTCTATAATGGTATTGAGGGATCCTGGGGAGAGTGATTCTCAGCTTTCTGACAGATTGCCACACTCCATTCCACAGTGGCTAATCCAGTTTATGCTCCTACCAACAATGGAAGAGGGTTCTCTTTGCTGCACATCCTCTCATTCATAGGCTATTATCTATGTTTTTGATCTTAGCCATTCTGACAGGTATAAGGTGGTATCTCAAAGTTGTTTTGATTTGCATTTCTCTGATGCTAAAGATGTTGAGCGTTTTTTTCAAGTGCCTTTGGGCATTTTGTAATTCTTCTGAGAATTCCTGTTTTAGTTCTAAACCTCATTTTTTCATTGGGTTATTCAAGGTTTTGGAGCTCTAGTTTCTTGGGTTCTCTATATAATTTATAGTTCAGTTCTCAATCATTTGTAGGGTTGATGAAAATCTTTTCTCATTCTGTAGGTTGTCATTTTGTTTTAATGACTGTGTATGTGGCCTTACAGAAAATTCTCAGTTTCAGAAGGTCCCACTATTAAGTGTTGTTCTTAGCATTTGTGCTACTGGTGTTATATTTAGGAAGTGGTCACCCGTGCCAATGCATTAGAGGGTATTTCCCACTTTCTTTTCTATCAAGTTCAGTGTAGCTGGTATTATGTTGAGGTCTTTGATCCACTTGTATTTGAGTTTTGTGCAGGGTGATAGGCTTAGATCTATTTGCATTTTCTTTTTTTATTTTTATTTCCTGTTTTTTTAATTTTTTTTTAATGTTCAATGACTTTTATTTCCTGTTATTTTTTTTTCTTTATCATGAACAAAGAAGTCACATTTTCTATCCTTGTATATCCTTATTCAAGGTCCATCCCACTCCCTACCCATCAGGTCACTCTCTCTTCTCCACAACTCCCCATCCCCTCCCTGGGCAGGAGGCAGACAGTCCCATGGTCCCACTGCCCCAATATTGCTTAGTTCATCCTCCACTCCTGGAATTTTCTACATACTGCTATCCAGTTATGCCAACACAATTTTTTAAAGATACTATATTTTATTTATTGAGTATTTTGACCTCTTTGTTAAAAATCAATTGTTCGTATATGTGTATGTTAAGTCTCTTTTTATGTCACTAGCATGCTGTTTTTTATTACTGTAGCTCTATAGCATAACTTGATATTGGTTTGGTGATGCCTCCTGAGGTTCTTTTGTTGAGCAAAATTATTTTAGCAATCCTGGCTCTCTCCTCTTATTCCAACTCAAATTTAATATTGTTCATTTAAGGTCTGTGAAAAACTATTTTGGGATTTTGATGGGAAGTGCATTGAATCTATAGATTGCTTTTGGTAAGATTGCCATTTTTGCTATGTTGACACTATCTATCCTGGAGCATGGGAGGTCATTCCATTTCCTGATATCCTCTTCAATTTTTTTCTTCAGTGATTTAAAGTTTTTTTTTTTTTTTTTCAAATAGATCTGTTACTTCTTTGGCTATCATTACTCCAAGGTATTTAATGCTATTTGCAGTTATTATAAAGGGTGATATTTTCCTCATTTCTGTTTCAGCCCATTCATCTTTAGTGTATAGGAGGGCTACTGATTTTTTTTTAATTAACCTTGTATCTTGCTATATTGCTGAAGGTGTTTATTAGCTGTAGAAGTTCCCTGGGAGAATTTTGTTGGTCACTTATATATACAGTCATACCATCTGCAAATAGAGATAGTTTCACTTATTTTCCAAATTGTATCTCTTTAATCTACTTTCATTCTCTTATTGCTTTGGCAAAACTTCAAGTTCTATATTGAATAGGTAAGTGGATAGGGGACAGTCTTGTCTAGTTCCTGATTTTTGTGGGATTGCTTTGAGTTTTTCTCCATTTACTTTCATGTTAGCTGTTGACTTCTTGTAAATCGCCTTTATTATACTTAGGAATTTTCCCTGTATTCCTAATCTCTCCAGGTCTTTTATCATAATGGAGTGTTGGATTTTGTCAAAGGCTTTTTTACCATCTAAGGAAATTATCGCGTGTTTTTTTTCCTTAATTTTGTTTATATTATAGATGACATTTATAGTTTTTCATATGTTGAACCATCCTTGCATTTCTGGGATTAAGCCTACTTGATTGTGGTAGATGACTTTTTTGTATGTTGTTATAAATAGTTTGCCAGAATTTTCTTGAGAATTTTTGCCTTAGTGTTCATTAGGGACATTAGTCTGTTATTCTCTTTCTTAGTTGCTGTTTGAGTGGCTTGGGTTTCAGGGTGATTGTGGCTTCATCAAAAGTGTTTAGCAGTGTTTTTCAGTTTCCACTGTAAGGAACAGTTTGTTAAGTGTTTGTATTAGTTCTTTTCTGAATGTCTTCTAATATGAAGTCTTAATGTAATGATCAAATGTTATCTTCTTCATGTGGTATTAAGGAGTTATACATGCTTACACACAGTAAATCATACCTCAGGAATTATATTCTACGATTTTCTTTTATGTATCATGTTTGCAAACCAGATGCAGCTACTAATGGCCAATGAATATCAGTGACTATTAACTCCTAAATAATTTTTGTTTGTAGGAAATCATTGTGTGCACTGTGTAAAAATGTGTAGTTGTGATTGCTTAAATAAAAGGCTGAACAGTCAATAGCTAGATAAGAGAGGTTAAGCAGAATTTCCATGCAGACAGAGAAACTCAGGAATTGAATCTAGGTGCAAGGATTTGCCAGTCAGACACAGAGGGATTTGGAGGTACAGAATTGAGTGGTAAAAAGCCACATGGCAGAAGGTGAATTAATATAAATGGGTTAATTTAACTCTTAATAGCTAGTTGGAAAAAAATATAAGCTAAAGTCGAACATTCTTAATTAAAAATAAGACTCTGTGTTATTATTTTGGGGCTGGCGGTCCAAAGAAATTCAAGAAATAAAGTCCAACTCCATTTGGTGCCCAAAGCATAGGTCCTGAGAAAGATGGGAAAAAATGAAGTTCCAAACATGGTGCTAGACATAGCTTTCTAATAATCTTAGTCTCTCAGTCCCTGTACTCACTGTGTACAGAGAGACAGCTCCTTTAATAGACCTTGTTCTGCAGCTGAGCACTGATGTACTCACTACTCAGCACTTGGTACACTCTAGAGCAACTTGTCCCACTTCCAAACAGCTAGGCTATTTAGGTACAACTCCCACTAAAGCAAGTAAATCTGAATGGGGAAGAAGCACAAAACACTGAGGAAGTGCTAAGCAGAGAGCAGAACTCCATAGCAAGTAGCCAAGTTGGGCTTATCTATTCAGAGAATGCTACAGGTTCCCATTAAAGCCAGGCTCACACAGATAAAATCTCTGTACAGATACAGTATGCTTGAAAAGGTGATTAGGCATTGAAGGAAAAAGAAAATGGGTTATTGATAGAAAAATAAGTAGTCTTTAAAAAGAATAGATTAGTATACAGTTGGACTTTTTTGTCAGGAGTGTTATGTCTAGAATAAAGACATAGAGACTTATTATTAATTATGAAACCTCAGCCTATAGCTTAGGCTTTCCCTATTAGTTAGCTTTTATAACTTAGTTTAATTCATATATATTCATCATTCAACATTCAACATTACTCTGTGACACATGCTCTCCTCATGCATGTCATGCTTTCTTTTGTTGTCCAGTTGATGTCTCCTTGTCCTTCTTCTTTGAGCTCTTCCTATCCAGAAGTTTCTGCTGTACCTCTTCCCTAGCTCTAGCTCTGGGCCAATTAACTTTTTATTAAACAAATCACAGTTTCACATCTTCACATAGTGTAATATTTTCCCCCTTTGTCTAAATAAAAAAGAAATGTCTAAACTCTAACACAGTAAAATTATATACAATAAGAACAATTTTCAGGTTGTCTAAACAGAAAGAAAATGCATTAACTTTAACAAAATAAAGCTATATTGAACAAGAATAATTATTACGTAAGAATTATATCCACAAAGTCCAGTTTATTATTATTTTACAAATTCAGAAAAAAATACTCCATTAACTATCATCTCTTGATGAGTCCAAAGCTTTGTTCATAAATTACTTTCTATTCTGATTAATGAAGTCTATATAAATATAAATAGTAATTATAACTATTTAGTCTTCAGCTACATCAAAAACCAGAGAATGATATAATATTAAACATGTAAACAGGAGACGCAGAGCAACTTCCAAAACTATAAGAAAAGGCAGATACAGCTGGCTTCCTAGGCATTCATATAAGTTGTCAGTGTAATATTGAGACATTGATCTGTGACATATTGGCATAGAATATCTGAGAGATTTTTCTGTGAAGCAGAAAGTTTTGAAGAACTGTCCTACCTTGTCTTGGCAAAGTTTAGTAGATGCTTTCCTTATTGTCCTGTTCAATTTGGATAGCATAATGTCAGCAGTTTATGCAAGGATAGTTTCTTTGTCTAGTGGCTAGCTTTTTCAACAAAAGAACCAAAATAAATTTAAAGGTTCTTTGATTCCTATTATCGTTTTTTGAGGTAAATTGGTGTTGCCATAAAAAGATGCATCTTACTGTCATGAAAAGCCATATATTTTTTTTTTTTACTGTGGACACAGGTTGGCTTATTCCAGTTTATATAAAAATAAACAGGGCTAAGTCACAGCACCCTCTGCTGTGCACACATGGTGGATTATTCCAGTATATTTTGCAATAAACAGGGTCAAGTGACTATGCCCACTGTTGTGGACACAAGACAGATTATTCAATTTTATATAAATAAACAGTATTAGGTGACTTTACACTCTGCTGTGAATAAATGAAGGGTATTTCTTTTTGGTGAATAAAGTCACATACTATCATGTATATCCTTGTTCAATGGCCCTTCCCCCTCCCACCCCTCAGGTCACACTCTCTTCTCCACATCTCACCATCTCCTCCCCATCATGGGCAGGAGGTCCCAAGTTCTCAATATCCCAATGTCCCAATATTGCTCAGTTCAGCCTCCACTCCTGGCAGATCCAGTTTTCTTACCCCAACATCAAGACTAAGTCAGGTGTTCCTTTAGAGGGAGTGGGATCCGAGGTACCAGTCCAAGGTATTTCAGATAACAAGCTATTCAGTGGTTGTGGTTTGCAGCTTGGACATGGAAAAGCCTTATGTTGCTAACACATTTAAATGTCATATTCTATAGGTCTTTGAAGTATTTGAAGATCAACTTTTTGTTCTAAAATATATCTCTTTGACCATAAAACATGAATATAAGTTTTATTTTTATAGTTGACTAATAATTAACCTCTATTTTTATTATTCTAAGTAGGAATATAACCTTATATTCAATTTTTAAAAGAACTGTATATACACAATATCTTAAGTAGTAGTAGAAGCATACCATAATAAAAATAACTCTAAATTTGTATTCATATACAAAAATCCATACTAATATAAAATTTTATGACTAACAGTTGCTCAAAAGTAGATTCAACAATATACCCATTTATCCTATTATTTCTATACTATATTCCCCCTTTTCCTTTTTGAAAGAAATCAATGAATCTAATATCCTATGTTTGGCTTTCTCCCTGGCCATAACCAGTAAAATTTGTACTCAATTTCTCTAAATGATGACAAATGCTTCCCCCTCCCCAATCCATCCCACCTTTTTGGAATGTGTGTAGTGGTTTCTCTAGACTGTTATTTTGTTATCTGAGGCAATGGCATCTTTAGAAGACAGTGAAAAAAATTTAGATAATGTTTACATCCTGGGAGAGCTACCTAATATCTACTTTCAGTATCATGGGGAAATGTAAGGCTTACCTGAAGTTCTCCTGGTTGAAATAGACTGTGAAGCTGGACCATTTCAGCCAACAAATTTTAAACTATTCTGGATATAGGACACTGAAGAAAAGGCACTCTCAGAAGGTGGATCACCCATTTTCTTTGGTTTCTGGTCCTCTTGCTTCAAAAACATGTAAACATTCAAAGGTAATATACATATCTACATTAACAAAAGTATGAAATGTTCAGTGTGCACAAATTAGTTAAAGATGATTGTTTTATGTTTTAGCAAGTAAAAAATCATTTGTCAAATTTACAAGTTCATTTAAACTACATAAACAATCTTCAATATCAATTTTAATCCCACGAAAAGCAATCAGTTTATATGTATCATATCCTGTAGTCTTTCTTGACTTCCTCCCTCATGTCTGTAGCCAAGAAAGTGAGGAGGTCTTCCTTGGTCAAATCTGATCTCTATTAACCTGGAAGGAATTCACAACATTTTGTTTCATGAGGAACTAAAAGCATAACCTTTTCCCCAAAGTAATATAACTTTTTACTCTGATTTCAAAGTTAAAGCATTTCTAAATTAAATATGATAATTTAATTCAGCAGTGCCTCCCATAATCCAATGTCTTTTAGCAGCTGTTGTCTACTCACTAGCACTCAAAAATGCAAAATTAATAAAGGAACACATGAAGTTCAAACTCTTTGTGTTATATTTTTCATCCTTACGTGACTTATTCTCTCACATTTCTATTACTTTATTTCTCTCTTTAAAGACTTCATTATTTTTAAACTATTTATTTTTTATGACTATATACTTTTTCTTGTTTTCTTAAGCCTGTGAACATTGTTAAACACACTGCAAGTTGCATAAAGGTATTTCCTATCTGAAACGTTTTTCCTGGTTATCTATAACCTTTTCTGTTTGCATGAGCAAAACTTTAACCTACCATACAGCTTAGCTCATGAAATGCTGGTGGCATAAGCAAGTAGGCAGTAGCGAGATGTCTCTGTATTGTGGCCCTCATGAAAGACTGATTATGTGAATAGGAAGCTATGCTTAATTCCTTGCTTGTTTGAAAAATTTTAAAGCTTTTTTTGGTCTTATGTGCAAACATACCCCCACATTGGATGACATTCATAGTATAATTGTCCTTTGAACCACTACCTCACAAAAAATGACTTGAAAACTAAGTATTAATTATAAAATCTTTACCTATAGCTTAGACTTGTCCTGCTATATTTTATATAATGGTGCTTTGTTGACTTTAAATTTTTTGAATTCTGATGAATGAAGAACAAATATTGCTGAGACAAGTTGAATTCTAGAGAAAAATCCTGCAATTTTAAATGAGTCTATATATTTTTAAGGTTGTCATAACTTGAAAATGGCTGTCAGGAAATGGGTTGCATTGGGGCAGAGGAACATTTAGGCAATTATCTGTCTTTGTCATTTCTATTGTTTTGAAAAGTGTTCATGATGAACTTCCTGTTTACTCAGATAACATTTTATTTTTCTGGGGTCCCTTGGGGTTGGCAACTAGATAGTTATACTGGTTTTTTGTTGTTACCAAATTCAGAAAAGAACCTTATAAAAAAAAAGGTGTAAAATTTATAAGTTTGAGAGATATAAAAGCTTAAGTTGTTTATCTAAAAAAAAATTTTCAAGCTTTGTTGTTAACTATATTCTTATTATCTACAGTGGTTCCCCTTAAGCAATGGCTGTCCTTATCAGAGATTGCAACTCTGCTGATACAAGCAGCCATTTGGCCACAAGACCCTTAGCCTGAGGGGATTCTGTTTCTTGAAGCACTGATTCTTTCAAAACTACAAAGGGAACTTATCTAAATCTAAAGAACATACCAGTCAATGTTTGAGGTGCAATTCTACTTGCTTTGATAGGTTGAATAGCAAGTAGCTGACATTCTCTCTTTGCTGGAATCTTCCAAAAATAAAAAATAAAAACAAAACAAAACAAAAAAAGAGTGTTCTTGTCTCAGCCCTCAATTTAAAAGACCTTGCAAGTTAATTTTACATAATCCAACATATCCTTGATTTGTTAACAAAAGCAGTAGGGAAAAAATGCTGCACACCATAAAACAGTATTCTACAACTAAGGTCTAAACAGACAGTTTTAGATTGGTAATACAAGTTATGATCAATAGTGATTTAGGTATAAACATTTGAACTCAGAAAGTATAGAGTATTTCTTTTTTTTGAATTTGGCTAATATAGATTGACTGGACAATGTGAATGTAATTATTACCTCATAATTTTTCTTAATGTATATAACTATATTGTGTTAGACTTAAAAACCTTTTCAATTCTTCAAGATAAAAGAAGAAAATGATGTGGAACAGTCTATTTGTTCACAGTGCAAAGATGTGTTATTGTGATTGGTTTAATAAAAAGCTGACTGGCCAATAGCTAGGAGGTAGAGTTTAGGTGGAACTTGCAGGCAGAGAGAGAAATTTAAGGGATGAATCTAGGTACACAGGTTTGCTAGCCAGCCAAAGAAGAAATTATACATACAAAGTGGAGGAGGACAGAAAAATGCCACATAATGGAACATAGATTAATATAAATAAGTTAAGTCTTAGGAGCAAGTTGGAAACAACCTAAGCCTAAGCCAAGCATTCATAATTAGTAATAACTCCGTGTCATTATTTGGGTGCCTGCAGTCAAAATAAAGTCTGACAGTAAAGTCCATCTACAGATTTTGTCGTATTTATTGTTACCCTTTCTACATATACAGTGTTTTAAAGTATGGTTTTAACCTGTTCTTGTAGTGGGATTATGTTACATTTTAAATAATTGTCCCACCTACTGGTTTAATAAAAGCTGATTGGCCAAAGGCAGGCAGAAAGGATGGGTGGGACTAGAAGACTAGGAAAACTCTGGGAACAAGAAAAACAGAACAGAAATGCCACAGAGATGCCAGAAGATGCAGATGAAAGAAGTAGAAATTCTGCTGAGAAAAGGTACTGAGCCACATGGCTAATAATATAAGAATCAGGGGTTAGTTTAAGAGTAAAGAGATAGAAAGTTACATGCCTGGGCCCTAGGCTCATCAGTATTAAATTAATGTAACCATCTGTGAGATTTTGTCAGACTACCAGACTGCTAGTCAAACCTCTGGTCTAGGCCTGAAAGTCCAGGACAGAAACCGCATACAACACTTAGTAATTGCATACATCAGACAAATTACCTAGATCTTCTGTAACTATAAAATTATTTTTGAGAATGTTATATATGTGTTTAATACATTTTGAACAAATTTACCCTTGTTCCCTCCTCTATTTATAGCCACTTTTATAGCCACTTTCCCCTCCCATTTTCCCATTCACATTTTTGTAAAGCCACTGAAAGTTCTTTATATTGTCATTATGTTCAATGGTTTTATGTTATCTACTGGAAAATGAGTAGCCTTTTAGGGCCCACATTCCTGAATAACATTCTCCCTTCTAAAGTAGCCACATATAGTCACAGCCACACAGGATTTACATGTCCAGTGGTGCTGTCATTTCCTATAAATGCTGATTTGCCTTAGAAATTCACTAACTATAGCTTTTATTATTTTTTGTTCTATCTTCCATTATTACTCCTGAAACTTGGGTAGGTGTTTGATATGTCAAAGTTAGAGCTGAGCTCTGTACATTATCTTAATCTCAAGATTCTACAGGTGTGAATATCTAAATTATTCATGATCTAGCCAAAAAGAAGCTACTTTAAATTTCTGGTTAAAAAAAAATCATAGTCTAAAGCAGTTTATCAGTACACCTATTTAGCACAATAATGATATTAGAATCTTCCCACTGCTCATTACATAGTCAGCAAAAGTATGAAAAAAAGAAACCAACACTTAAGGTTCATATAAAATAAAACCTACTACTTTTGACTTTTCATTTATGATAATCTTGCTGATTTCACTTAGTACCATATTTTCTGTAGACTGGGCTTTTCTACATTTGGCATTGGTTCCAAAATATTGTCACCATTATATTCTGTCTAATTTTGACTGAATGTCCAATATTTATATACTTATGTGTACATATCACAGAGAGACAAAGAGGCAGACAGACAGATAGACCCACACACACACACAGAGAGACAGAGAGAGAGAGAGAGAGAGAGAGAGAGAGAGAGAGAGAGAGAGAGAGAGGAACATAAACCTGTCCTTGAACTCATACTTCTCCTGGTTGAACCTCCAAATATTAGAATTGAAAATTTGCATCACAATCTCTGACTTGAGTACATTTTGTTAGGAGTATGCGTATAAACTTTGTGAGACAATGTGAATGTTTGATGTTTTGATATATTTTTATATCAATATAGTATTGACTCCATTGTTTAAATTTTTAGTATGAATTGTTTCACAGAATAAGCATACTGCTACCTTAAGTGTTTAACAAGATTTCTTTTAATTAACATTGCCAGAGGCATTTGGTTGCATCACTTTTTGAAAAAAAGAATAGGTTTAAATGTGATAGAACTTTATAGAATATATCTTTTAATTTTGAGAGATGAATCTTTCAAGAAAATTGTATAATTCATCAAACTGACAAAAATCGTTCCTAATTAAGTTTTTAATTATCATGCATAAAAGTTATATGTATTGACTCCATTTTCTTCTCTGAAAAAGTGGTATTCTGGTTCCTTTCTTCTTAATCACTTCAACTAGAGCTGTACAAAACTTGATGTTTGTATACATGTTCATGTATATATGACATTTCTAACCTGCTCTTGATTTTATTTCCTTTCATAATATTTTACTCCATGACTACAATGATAATTTTTTTGGATTATTTTGTAGTTCCTTTTCTAAATTTTTTCAAAATTATAAGTTGTTTTTAGTCTTTTTTTTCTATACTAAAAATTACTAAGGTAGAGCAATATATTCTCCTAGGCATGATTCCACAGATTGGTTATACAATAAGAAATTTTCAACTCTAAAACTATTTACATACAACAGAAACTGACTTAGTAGGTTCATTTATATATTTGCATGTGTGCGTGTATATGTGTGTGTGTAACAATAACAATATATATTTGAAGTGAAGCTGATAGGAGAATACACAAGAGAAGACACCTTGAGCAGAGAGAAGGTGAGATTAATGTAATTACACTTTAATTAAAATACATTTAAAGATATTTTTCCATTCTTTAAGCTGTTGTTTTGTCTTATTGACTGTGTCCTTTGCTTTCCAAAAGCTTCTCCATGTTAGAAGGTCCAATTTATTAATTAAAGTTCTTAGTATCTGTGCTGCTGGAATTATATTTAGGAAGTTGTCACCTTTGCCAATGCATTCAAGGGTATTTTTTTACTTTAATTTCTATCAGGTTCAGTGTAGCTGGATTTATATTGAAGTCTATGATCCACTTGGACTTGAGTTTTGTGTAGGATGATAGTTAATGGATCTATTTCATTATTCTACATACTACCATCCAGTTATGCCAAACATAGAAAAATGGACATGGTATGTAATCATTCATAAGTGGGATTTAGATGTAATGTAAAAAATATTCAGGCTGCAAATTATAACACCTAAAGAGCTAGATAACATAAAAAACCTAAAAGGAACAACCAGGGATTTGTAGGAAGGAGAAAGAGAGAAGATCTTCTGAGAATTTGTGATCATAATGGAGAGCAAACAAGGGGAGATGGGGACAAATCATGAGAGAAGGAGATGGTTGAGAGACAGGAGCAACAGAGAGGGAGAAAAAAAGAAATGAATATCTTGATAGAGGGAGACACTGTAACATTAGAAAGAAACCTGGTTTTAAGGACCCTCCAAGAACCCACAAGATTCCCCTGGTTAGATGCTTAAACATGACTTCCTCTATAATAAAATGAATGATTGCCCTTATCATTATAAAACCTTCATTCAGCCATGAATAGAGGTAGAAGCAGAGATCTATAGCTAAGCACCAGGTCAAGCTCCCAGTCTAGCTGTAAAGAAAGATGAGAGAATATATGAGAAAAGGGTTCAGGATCATGAGGAGAAGACCCATAGAGATGACTGACAGGAGCTATTGGGAACTCACTGAGTCAGAAACATTGATAAGGAATCTTCAAAGAAAGGAACTAAACCCTCCAAAGGTAGAAAAACTATCAAATGGAATGGGCAATTTGTGGAGCCTCTTGCAGTAGTACATGAATATGTTCCTGGTACATGAACTGACATCTCAGAGCCCATTCCCTACAGAAGAACACCTAACCTAGATTTGGTACTAGAATGAGGGACTCAGACCTATCTCAACTGGATATGGCAAACTGAAGTGAATCATCGTAGGACTCCTTTCTCTCCTTGGGGAATGGATAGATAGATGGGGTGAAGTGAAGCTGATGGAGGACTAGGAGATGGGGAGGAAGGGGAAGCAGTGATAGATATAAAAAAATCTTTTTGAATAAAAAAGAAAACATAAAAATATTTTAAAATAAATTATAAAAGTTGTTGGAATATCTTTGTAAGCACAGTCTTCTTAGAATTCCATACATATGACATAATATTAAATATTCATTAATATAGTTTACAATTGCTTTTGTGATTTACTTTTAATCTATACTTGTATCTTTTTTATGCTTTGTTCCCAAATATTAAGAGGCATTATAAGTTTATAACTACTATAAATTTAAAATAAATCTGCTCTTTCAGTGAATATGCATTTTTTTTATATTATCCATATATTGTCTTATAAAATATTAGTATTTTACATAAACTTCATGTAGAACAACACTATGGCTCAAAATATGTTCCATAAGGATAAATGATCCAAATTGTAGCAAAGATTATATATTTTATAGTGATGTCATGTTTTAAATATTGTTAATTTACTTTTTTAGTCAAGTAAAGTAAAAGCAGTGTTGTTGTTCTTCAACAATGACTGTTATCTGCACATTTATGTAGCTTTTACCCCCACCACACCAATTTCTCTTTTCTCGGTTTTAAAAAATCATCAGTTCCATAACATATTTAGGATTGTTATATATAAATATTTTTTCTTCCTTATATATGTCCTTATCTGTATTAACATTCCTTATCATGAAGTCTACTTTGTTGGTTAATAGAAACAAATAAGGCTTTTACTGGAAAAGTATTAACCTAATGCACCATTTTTCATTCTCTTCCTTTATACATCTTAATATTTAATGAGTTTATATTAGCTAGCACATAGTTGAGTATTTTTCTCTTATCCCATTGGAATCTGATATTAATTGTGCTATTTGGAGGTTTATTTTAAATTATTTATGTTTAATACAAGATAGTCACCACTAACATTGAGCTTAAAATTTACTTATTTCCTTGTTTTTCCATCTGTTAAAGAATATATTCTTATTTTTTTACCTTCTATATTGTTTACAATAGTACTATACACACTATAAAAATACATTATTAGCTATTTCTTTCTTTTATTAGTTATTTATAAAATAAAGTCTCTTTTTTCTATATATTTCCTTGCTTTCCTTCTCGTCCCTCTCCCAATGCCTCCCTGTCAGCCTTCAGACTCCCTCCTCCACACCCCCACAGCCCCTCCTCCAAAAGGGCAAGAAGTCTCAAGGTAGATCCGCTCAGCATCCAATCCAGACAGGTCCAATTTCCTCATCCAAATGTCAAGAATGGGTTAGGTATTTCTCTGGAGGAAATGGGTTCTGAAGTGCCAGTCTGTGCACAGCAACACAGTCTGATATCTCCCCTCAAGGCTCCACATACTGCCCATGTTAGTGGACAGTTGCCTATCCTTGTAGGGCCTAGTTCCTTTCTTGAATGTTACCCAGTGGCTTTTCTTAATTCAGTGAGTTCCCCAGAGATCTAGCCAGCAATCACTGTGGGAATTTTCCTATTCCCTTGCTCATATAGACTCTATTCCCCTTCTTTCAGCTGGACCAGGGGCTCATTTCAATGCCCACTCATGTATCCCTGTCTCTGGATTTTAAGTTCTGTGATAGCACTCAGTGTGACTATTCATTTGATGATGGGAAAATCCTATCTATGTAACACCTTCCATAGTAGTTGGAGATCTAGCCAGGTATAGTCTGTGAATTCTTGGAGGTTACCCTATAGGGCACCTGGTTTTTTCTGACCCCATATGGGCTTCCTCTAGTAAGATCTCCATTGCTTTTTTTTTCTCCAAACTTGTTGCTCCTCTCACTCAATTATCTCCTTATCTCATGATTTATTCCCACACTTTCTTAGTTGCAGCCCCTTATGCTCCCAATAATATAGGAAGATTTTCTCTATTTTTTCTTCCTAGAGGATTCCCTGGATGTCTCTTTTACGTTCGTTCTGACACCAGGCTTTTTAGAGGTTGTGGTTTGGTGCTTGGGTGTTCTTTTTTTTTTGTATAAAGAATATCAAAAAGTGAATGTGAATATATCCTGTATTTATCTTTCTGGGCTTGTGAAACCTCACTCAGGAGGATATTCCCCAAGTCAATTCATTTGTCTAAAAATTTTAGGATGTCTGGTTTTTTGTTTGTTTGTTTGTTTTATGCTGAGTAGTATTTCATTGTGTAGGTGTACCACCTTTTGTTTATCCGTTCTTTAGTTGAGGGGCATCTAGGTTGTTTACAGATTCTTGCTATTACAAACAATGCTGCTATGAACATAGTTGAGCTAATGCTTTTGGGGTGCAAATGTGCATCTTTAGGGTATATGCCCAATAGTAGTATTGCTGGGTAATTGGAGAGATTGACCCAGTTTTCTGAAGAACTGTCATACTGTATTCCAGAGTGGCTGTACAAGTTTATACTCCCACAAAAAATGGAGGAGTGTTCCCCTTGCTCTGCATCCTTTCCAGCATAGGCTGTCACTGTGTTTTTGGTCTTAGACATTCTGACAAGTTTAAGGTGGTATCTCAAAGTAGTTTTGATTTGCATTTCTCTGATGGCTAAAGAATTTGATCAGTTTTTCAAGTGCCTTTCAGCCATTTGTAATTCTGTTGAGAATTCACTTTTTAGTTCTGAACCCCATTTTTAATTGGGTTATTTAGGGTTTTGATCTCTAGTTTCTTGAGTTTAACCCACACGCCTAAGAGATCAAAAATAGGTAATGGAAAAAACATAGTATCTTCAACAAATTGTGTTGGCATAAGTAGATGTTAGTATGTAAACAAACCCAAAGAGGTCAAGTCTATCACACTGCACAAAACACAAATCCAAGTGGATCAAAGACTTCAACATACAACTTGATAGAAAAGAAAGTAGGAAAAACTCTTCAATGCATTGGCACAAGTGACCACTTCCTAAATATAACACCAGTAGCACAGACACTAAGAACAATAATCACTAAGTGGTACCTCCTGAAACTGAGAAGTTTCTGTAAGACCGTGGACACAGTAATTAAAACAAAACAACAACCTACAGAATGGGAAAAGATCCTCACCAGTCCTAAAAGTGACAAACGACTGACCTCAAAAATTTATAAAGAAATATATGAAAAAACTAGAGCCCCAAACCCTGAATCACCTAATCAAAAATGGGGTTCAGAACTAAAAAGGGAATTCTCAGCAGAAGTTACAAATGGCTGAAAAGATGCTCAACATCTTTAGCCATCAGAGAAATGCAAATCAAAATAACTTTGAGATACCATCTAACACCTGTCAGAATGGCTAAGATCAAAAACACTTATGACAGCCTAGGCTGGAGAGGATTTGGGAGCAAGAACAGTCCTCCATTGTTGCTGGGAGTGTAAACTTGTTCAACCACTCTGGAATGCAGTATGGTGGTTTCTCAGAAAACTGGGAATCACTGTCCTCAAGTATCAAGCGATACCACTATTCAGCATATACACTAAAGATGCACATTCACACCTCTAAAGCATTAGCTCATCTATGTTCTTAGCAGCATTATTCATAATAGCCATAACCTGTAAACTGAGGACTGTATTAACAAATTGTGGTACATCTACACAATGGAGTACTACTCAGCAGTAAGAAAAAATGATATTCTAAAATTTGCAGACAAATGGATGGATTTGGAAAATATCCTTCTGAATGAGATCTCACAAAGTCAGAAGGATAAGTAGGGGATGTATGTACTCATTAGTAGACTTTAAGCAAAAACATTCTTTTTCATGGAAAGATGATAGGTGAATAAAGTGATTTAACACACACACACACACACACACACACACACACACACACACACACAAACACAAAAGAAACTACTGGTTTGACTGTAGAAGGGTTTCTTAGCAGAAATATGTGGTGGCCTTAGTGCATCCATGGGCATTAGCTGTGACCTACTGTGCTTTCTTAATCTGTAGCTGAACCTAACCTGGCTCGAGGAGCTTTAGATTTTATTTTTTGCTTCATATATTTTAGAGAAAAGAGAAGTTTTATATTACTGTATTTTTTTTTATTTTAGCTATTCTTAATGTTTTGCTTTTTTATATGAAGGTTGATATTTAGTTTCAAAAAACAATTAAAAAATGTAGACAAAAAAGAAAAAAAAAGCAATGTAAATGACTACTGATCAAAATTCAAGGAACAATTGATCTCAAATGAGTCTCCTCAGTGTGCCTAACTACAGCAGAATTCTTGCACATAAAGCTCAAGGACCATCATGGAAGAAGAAGTGGAAAGACCGTAAGAGACAAAGGAGCAAGAAATCTATTGTGAGATGGTATCTCAATGAAATGACAAGGAACCTATACCTAAGATATCTCTATAATATGATTACCTGAACAATACCCAAACTAGGACAACACCAAGGGATATACTCTCATGAAAGAGAGAAGGGAAAAATGATGTAATTATACCACTAGACCATCAATTACAAGAAACTAAGGACTTCAGTGTTTCCTCCTTGACTTTTATTGTTCTAAAGATTTGTCCATGTAATTTTTAAAAAGTAACTTTATGAATAGAATAATGCTTGATTTGCAGTGTATCTGAGTAATTCCTTTTTTTAACTTGTCTTAGAATTATATATTATAGTTTTATTATTCATTTTAATTATTTATTTATTATATATTGTAGTTTTGATTTTATATTTTATGGATTGCATGTGTGTGTTTGCATGTATTTCTTGTGTTTTTCTATTATATTTACTTGTTTATTTTTTTCTAAAGAGAATGAAAATTTGTGTGAAGTTTGGTGAAAAAAGAGGCCATGGGAGAAAATGGGAGAGGGGAAATTGTGATCAAAGTATTTCCTGCAAATTGTTTTAATATTTTGAAAGGAAATAACAATACTAACAAGGTCTAGACATCACAATACATAGCGTTACATTAATGATTTTCATTTTAATGATTTCATTCTAGCCTAGCCCCCAAACTGCCAGATGAGTCATAGATTTTTTTCTCATGTTCTTGTGACTAAGCCTTGAAGAATTGAAATTTACATAAATCCCAATAAAAAATTCAAATCATGTCAACTCTAGCATAATTTGATCAATTTTCTTTGGTCAAGACCTCATTATCCAAGTGCTGAGTTGGAATTTCACTTGCTAGTTCTTCAGAATATCCCCAGTTTTGTGATATAATGCATAATTAAATTCATGAAGGCATGCTATCCACAATGGAGTTTCTGAAGTTGAATATACAAATACTGAAGCACCCTTAAAAATTTGCATTTTTTGCATCAACCCACAAATTTATACAGTATATATTGTTGTGGCAAGCACTATGTATATATTTAATAGTATTTATATGCAATTTTCAAATACAGAATTACACCCTTTGTCTAGTAAACTGTCAAAGGATTCTTTAGAAACAGTTTTTCCCCTTCTCTCTTTGGAAGTCATCATAGCTACAGTTCAGAAACCAACTTTACTGTTTTCTAGGAAAAAAATATGTTCAGATGTGAAAGTTATATTTATTTTAAATGATATTAATGCTCAGAAGAACTACATTTATCTGACAGTGACACAATCTTTTTGGGCTGACACAACTACACTATCAGTCAGCATGATTATTCCTCAAGGACAACCAATTAGCAGCTCAGAAGGAGACAATCTACTAATTATAAAGATTGTGTTCGAAAAGATAATTGGTCCCTTGTAGATGTTAGGTTGGAAAGACACAAGCAAAGATGTGTTTTCCTACAAACTTAAGAAATCTCTGCCTTGAATTTAGTGTTTAGTTATGCAACCACAAAAGTGGTTGACTTATCACTAAGTAACCTTTCAATGCATCTTTCTATTTATTTGTTCTTGGTTGACATTTCTCTATCTAAAAGAACTGGAAAGTCTAATGGAGGAATTGAAGAGCTTTTGTTTAGAGCTTGTACTTTATTTGGCATGGATTTTTTCCTCTATGTACAGACTCAACAAAATATACATTGTTACCAAAACAGAAAATTTGTCAGGTATAGCTATTTTACATATAAACTCATGCACCTTGGGGCATTAATGTCCTTTAAGCTTCTGAGTGAAGTCACATAATTATAAAAAAAATTTCTATCAATAATACAATGGCAAGATTTGGTTACCTCACGAAATTTGTAATTTAAACATATGTAGAATATTACCAGTAGTAAAATATCAACATAGGTATTTTTACACTTTCTTGAACTTTACTAATAAGCTCAAGAAACAACTTATTTGAAAATACATATTAGAAAATAGTTTTTTCACTACATAGGTAAGGCTAGTAGATGAAATCACTTTATGTGCCAAAAAAATTAAATAAGATGTGTAAGATTACTGATATAAAAAGAATCTTCAAATTCTGAGGACAATAGGAACTCACAGAGCCAGAATTGGCTTAATCATTAGCTTCACTAAGTCTTTAAATTTGATTTAGAGTCTGTTACCTTTAATAAGTATTAACAGTACTTGACAGTCTTAGTTAGGGTTTCTATTGCTTTGAACAGACCACAAAAACTTTTATATGGAAAAAAAACATTTATTTTGTGTGGTTTACAATTTCAGAGGTTTAGTTTATTATTATCTTTGTGGGGATCATGTTGCCATGCATGCAGTCATGGTACTGGATAAGGAGTTGAGAACACTACATCTTGAGCTTCAGGTAAAAGGAAGTAAAGTGTGACTCACAGTGATATAGTTTGAGCTTCTGAGATCTCTGAGTCCACTCTCACACTAGTACACTTTACCAGAATGGTCACACCCATTCCAACAAAGTCATACCTCCTAATAATTCCACACATGTAAGCAACACATGATATAATCATGTTAAGAACACAAACATTTAAATATTTTTTATGGTAAATGTTTCTTCTTTTGTAGAGAAATAAGCGTGATTTATAACTTAACTATAAACATTTTCAAGCTATTTTAATATATCAGTAAAAATAATACTTTCACTGCATTGCAGGTAGACAATAGACATTATCTTACTTTTCAATTTTTACTACATAATTTGAAGTTTTGTTTCTATTTTGTAAAGTAAATACTTACCATTAAATGAATCAATCTCTAAACAGAAATAATAAAGCAAATAAGTGGTGTCTTGAATTTGAATTTTACAGCCAAAGAAAACATGCATTATGTGAGATCTCATAGATCTGCTTTTTATAACATAAGTTTCTAGCTTTACATGCTTTACAGCAGTAGATATTAATGCAAATATAAAATGGATTCTCTAAAGAAGAGAGCCAAGGATCCATCCACTGACTAATATTCCTTCTAGTATTTTCCTTGTATAGATCATTTACATGTAAAAAATATACTTTATTCATTCATTCACTTTTCTCTCAATTAAATAAAACTTTATACAGCATGAACTATACCAAGAATTACTACAGTTACTGTGGCTGACTAAAAAAAAAGTAAATGCAAATTTTGTCATAGAACATGAATAAGAACACAAAGTAACCAAAGGACATGAGATACAGTTTAGAAGTGTTCCACAAGAGCTAAAAACTGAAAATTAAAAGACACAGATAGAAATTAGGAGGTGAACCTAAAGCAAAGAAACAAAACCCCCAGAAATTTCAGACAGAGGCCAAGGAGGTCCCACAGAGCAGTAACTTTTTTGTATTATGAATGAAAAGTATTAGAATGAAAAGTATATCATGTCCATATGTAAGAAAGAACATTTATCCAGAGGAGTGGGCACCAATATTTTGATGTGAAAGAATCCCTCAGCCATGCGAAGAAGGGAGAAGGCAAAATGAGGTTTCCAACATACAAAATTAAGAAATATATCAATGGGGTCTCAAGGGAGAGCGTTCCTGAAAAATCCAGGAAAAGTGATGAAAATAACCTTAGGACTTAACCTGATGAATATCAACTTTTAGAAAACGTGATTGATTCTGTAAAAGAGTGGCGATCACATTATTCTTAAGTGTTAAAATTGTGATAGATCAGGGGAAATAAGATTCTAAATCACAGAAACAGAGCACATAGAATTTATACAATTAGATCAACACAATGTAGAAAAA
This sequence comes from Sigmodon hispidus, assembly GCA_004025045.1. Lineage (NCBI taxonomy): Eukaryota > Metazoa > Chordata > Mammalia > Rodentia > Cricetidae > Sigmodon > Sigmodon hispidus. Next base: position 70,448 of record PVIH01005083.1, read on the forward strand.
GGACTTGGGGGAGACAGGCACACTGAACACAATCTGCCCAGACCACAGCTGGAATAATAGCAGAAGTAAAACAGCAAAGTCCATGGGCTCACAGCAGAGATGTGAGAGGTCAAGCGGTGACAACTGGCCACATAGCACTGCAACCTCACAAGAACAGACAATGCACATAGCTGATTGAGAGCCCTCAGAACAACAACCCACTTAGAGCCAACAAAACTAATCAAGAGTGAACTGAGGAAACAATGGCCAGATGCCAGGGCAAGAATACATACAATTTACCACCAGAAGAAGCAAGTGGTTATATAGCTTCAAGACCTGAACATAACAGTGAAGAGAGTAAAGAAAGAATAACCTTAAAAACAGATTTATGAAACAAGTTGAAGCCTTAGAAGAGCATATTAAAAAAAAAAAACTCCCTTAAAAAAATAGAAAAACGAGATTCCGGCACTCAGACCACTCTTCCAGAGAGTCACTCTCCAGGATCAGGGTGAATCCTGAGAGTCTGATCTCAGCTCTCCCTAGCAAACAGGACTAGGGTTTGGCTGTGAGAGGCTACTCCAGCCACACCTAAATGAGGGGACCTTGCACGGCTGGGCCCCATCTCTAACTGCATCAGCAGAGAAAGACTGAGGATTTCAAATTCAAACCCCTGTCCAGAGCAGAGTCACAGATCTAGCAGAACACTTGCTCAGAGGAGACAGGAGACACACAAGACCTCTTGCCACAACTGACTAGGAGCTACCTAATCATGAACCACTAAACCCATGGGCAGATGCCAGTGAAAAAATTACATATAACAATATAAGAATAACAAGGCAACACCAGAAGAAACTGGTAGTTCTACAACCGCAAGACCTGAACAGAGAAATGAAGAGGAAACAGAAGGAAACAACACCAAAAACAACTTTATGAAGATTATTGAAGCCTTTAAGGAAGATATAAAAAATTTCCCTAAAGAAATAGAAAAAAATACAAATAAAAAATTGGAAGAGATGAACAAATCCTTGAGAGAAAACCAAGAAAATGTAAAACAAAAAATGAAAGAAGCATTCCAGCAGCTAAAAACTAAAATAGAAGCAATAAAAAGGCCAAAAATGAGAAAAAGGTGGAAATAAAAAATCTGAAGAAAAGAGCAGGAACTACAGATACAAGAATAACCAACAGAATCCAAGAGATAGAAGAGAGAATCTCTGGAGTGAAAGATTCAGTAGCAGAAATAGATACATCAGTCAAAGAAAATACTAAAACCAAAAAAGCCATGGCACTAAAAGTTCAGGAAATCTTGGACACCATGAAAAGATATAGCTTGAGAATTATAGGAATAGAAGAAGGAGACAAATACTAGCTCAAAGGCACAGATAATATATTCAATAAAATCATAGAAGAAAACCTTCCTAACTTAAAGAAGGAAATGCCTATAAAGATACAAGAAACTCACAGAACACCAAATAGAAATGACCCAAAAAAAAGTCCACTTACCACATAATAATCAAGCCACAAAACATACAGAATAATGACATAATTTTAAGAGCTACAAAAGAAAAAGGCTAACTTATTTATAAATTAAGACCCATCAGAATAATACCTGACTATTCAATGGAAATGATGAATGCAAGAAGGGCTTGGTCAGAAGTTATACAGACACTAAAGGAACATGGCTGTCAACCTAGACTACTATACACAGCAAAATTTTCGATCACCATAGATGGCATACACAAGATATTACATGACAATTTTAGAGTGAAACAATACCTATCTACCAATCCAGCCCTTGAGAAAGCATTAGAGGGAAAACAGAAACTTAAGGATCCCAGATAAACCCATGAAACCATAAACATTCAATAATCCCACAGAAGAAAAGCCCAGAGAAAGGAAATACATGCAAGTTTCTTCCAAAAATAACAGGAAAGATCAATCAGTGGTCACTAATACCCTTTATATCAATGGACTCAATTCATCTATAAAAAGACACACACTAAATAAATGAATACAAAGCAAAGCCATCCTTCTGCTGCATGCAAGAAACACACCTCAACTATAAAGAAAGACACAGGCTCAGACTAAAGCATTGGGAAAAGATTTTCCAATCAAATGGTCCTAAGAAACAAGCTGAGGTTGCCATCCCAATATCTAACAAAATAGACTTTAAGCTAAAAGCAATTAAAAGGGACCAAGATGGACATTACTCATTCATCTCAGGAAAAATTTCTCAAGAGGCGATTTCAAGCCTGAATGTTTATACCCTAATATAAGGGCAAATACCTATGTAAAAGAACCTTAGTTAAAGCTCAAATCCCACATTAGTTCTCACAACCTAATAGTAAGAGACTTCAGTACCCCACTTTCACCCCTGGATAGGTCAACCAGACAGAGACTCAATAGAAAAACAAGGAATCTAACAGAAATTATGATGCAAATGGATTTAATATTTACAGAAGCTTCCACCCAAATACAAAGGAATAATCATATTCCTCAGTACCACATGGAACTTTCTGTAAAATTGACCATATAATTGATCATAAAGCAAATATCAAAAAATAAAGAAAAAAATGGAAATAATCACTTCTATCATATCAGACCACCAGGGCCTAAAATTAGAGTTCAACAATATCAAAAATGCCAGAAAGCCTACCTACTCTTGGAAACTAAACAAAACTCAAGTGATCCACTTCTGGTTCAAGGAAGAAATCAATAAGGAAATCAAAGTCTTCCTAGAATTTAACAAAAATGAATCCACACCATACCCAAACTTGTGGGACACAAGGAAAGCAGTCTTAAGAGGAAAATTCATACACTAGATGCCTATATGAAAAGCCCAGAGAAATCCCACACTAGAGAACTAACAGCAAAACTGAAAGCCTTAGAACAATTAGAAGCAATTGCTCACCTAGAAGGAGTAGATGGCAGGAAATATTCAAACTTAGAACTGAAATCAATACAACTGAAACAAAAAGAACAATACAAAGAATCAATGAATCAAAGAGTTGGTTCTTTGAGAAAGTCAATAAGATGGATAAATCCTTATCCAAACTAATCAAAAAGCAGAAAGAAAATGTCCAAATCAACAAAAATAGAAATGAAAAGAAAGACATAACAACAGACCCCCAGGAAATCCAGGGAATTATCAGGTCGTACTTTGAAAAATCTATATTCCACCAAAATGGAAAACCTCAAAGAAATGGACTGCTTTGTGACATGTACTATTTACCAAAATTAAATGAAGACCAGATTAATTACCTAAACAGACCTATAGCCCTTAAGGAAATTGAAGCTGTCATTAAAAGCCTCCCCACAAAAAAAACCCAGGTCCAGATGGTTTCAGTGCAGAATTATACCAGATAGTCAAAGAAAAATTACTACCATTACTCCTCAAACTGTTTCACACAATAGAAACTGAAGGAATATTGCCAAATTCCTGTTATAAGGCTACAATTACCCTAATACCTAAGACACTCAAAGACACAACAAAAAAGAATTACAGACCAATTTCAGTCATGAATATTGATACTAAATTTCTCAACAAAATCCCGGCAAAGCGTATACAACCATATATAAAAAATATCATCCACCATGACCAAGTAGGCTTCATCCCAGAAATGCAGGGATGGTTCAACATACAAAAAACCATAAATGTCATCAATCATATAAACAAACTGAAGGAAAAAAAAACTTACAATCATATCTTTAGATGCTGAAAAAGCCTTTGACAAAATCAAACAATCCTTTATCATAAAAGCCCTGGAGAGGCCAGGAATACAGGAAAAATATCTCAATATAATAAAGGCGATTTAGGAGAAGACAACAGCCATCATCAAACTTAATGGAGAAAAACTCAAAGCAAATCGACTAAAATCAACAACTAGACAGGGATGTCCTCTTTCCCCCTATCTATTCAATATAGTTCTTGAACTTTTAGGTAAACCGATAAGAGAATAAAAGGAGACTAAGTAGATACAAATTGGAAAAGAAGAACCGAAACTATCTCTATTTGCAGATGATATGATTTTATATATAAGTGACCCACAAAATTCTTCCAAGGAACTTCTACGGCTGATAAACACCTTCAGCAATGTAGCAGGATTCAAGATTAGCTCAAAGAAATCAGTAGCCCTCCTTTACACTAAAGATAAAAGGACTGAAAAAGAAATAAGGGAAATATCACTCTTTATAATAGTTTCAAATAGTATTAAATACCTTGGCATTACTATAATCAAAGAGGTAACAAATCTAGTTTGTAGGGCTCAGTTGGCCCCTGCGCAACTTGCTGGAACATTGCATCATGTTCCCCAGATGCTAATTAGGCGCTGAGTAGTGACCTATCCAATGTGATCCCTGATTATGCTAATTTGGCACTCCTTACCACCTATCACCAGCTATATGCTAATGAGGCATTACTTTGGACCTATCACCAACCATATGCTAATGAGGCATTACGTTGGGCACCAATCATATAGCTACATGCATCCCAGCTTCCTTATATAAGCAGGCTGCATTTCAGGCAAAGGGTCTTCTTTCCACCATTCTCAACTGAGCTATACTCCAATAAAGTGTGATCCAAGAAGAATTGTGTATGTGGTGACTCGTCATTCTGCAGGCCAGAAAGTGGCTCATCACAAGTGGGGCTGAAACCCTGGAATCTTTGTGCCCTGCAGGGAAGACCAATTCAGAACTCGACACACGGAATGGACCATGGGTGAGTAGTCTGTCCAGATATGCAGGTTCTCCAGGGAGGTCTAGAGCCTGAGATCTTTGCTGTAGTTTTTTTTTTTTTCATCCTAGTTGTCCTGATTTTTCTTGCCTGCTTGTGGCTGCAGTGCCACCAACCTGGCAAGGAGTGCCTTCCCTGGCTGTGCGATAAATCAAACATGTGTGTGTGTGATCTAATAAGCCACTCGTAGATCAGAGCACAAGATGGGAATCAAATTGTCTGCTGACCCCACGACTGAGTTACATGAACCTATTCAGGCTATATTGAGTAGCCGAGGGCTAAAGCTTTCCCACAGAGCCATAAGCCGGTTGCTGGAAAATATCGAAAGCAGTGCTCCATGGTTCGGGGTATCAGGCAGTTTGACTATTCCATCTTGGGAAAAACTTGGCAGGGATCTAGAAAAATGCAACACTGAGGGAACACTTTCCCGAGGCACCCTTCCGCTATGGCGTATAATCTATTATTGCCTAAAGGATGGAAAATATGAGGACATTTTTCAGCAAGGACGTAAGGCTCTTAGTATATGCCAGGATAGCGAATCAGAAAATGGAGGCACAGGGACTACAAAAGATAGGTCTAAGAAAAAGAAAAAGGAAAAGAAAAATTCAGAACTGGTGCCAGGACTGTACCCAGTCCTAGATGAATTTAAAGATTTATATATATCTCAAGATGAGCTAGACCCTGTGGTGAGGGAGAGAGAAGAAAAAAGAGTGTACATGCTGAATAAAGGACCTGGTCAGTTTCTGCAGAAGAATCTGAAGGAGATTCAGAACTGCAGTAATCAGGGGGGTTAACCGGTAAGTCTCACAGGAAAATAGTGGGACCTGTGTCTCTTCTTGTAGAAAAAAGCAGAGAACGGGGCATCTGCTGATGAGTGGATCTAACCCGTTGGTATTTTGTGGTTGTTTGAAAAAAAAAAAAGGCAAGGATATGGATGTAAATTCCTCTCACCCTATTGCCACAGCTTTGAGCTCCTTGGGTTTTGGTTAGTGATTCACTTATAAGTGCATCATGGGAAAAGTTTGGAAAGGATTTGATTAGGGCACATGAGGCTAGAGATCTGGTAATGGGTATTATACCCATCTGGTCCCTGGTGCGTGAATGCCTAGATCATGCTTTGGGTAAAGATTTGATAGAGGAAGGGGCGAGGGAATTAGAGAAGCTTAAAGAAGAACGATCCGAAAGAGAGTCCCTAACAGTTGAGGGGGCCATAGGAAGATTGTATCCACTACTGCCTTCCCTAGAAGAACTCTGCTTAGAGTCCCCTGATGAGTCCCAGTACTCAGAGGAAAGATTGAGTTCAGACTCTGAGCCTGAACAGAAAGGGAGAATAAAAGGTAGAGGCTGTAAGAAAAAGAAACTAAAGAGGGAAGTCAATGATTTGTTTCCCCTACTGCGCCTACTGCCCCCCCCTCCGTATTGCCAGCCTGGTGAGGGCATCTGTTCTAAGCCACCCGACAACACAAAAGTGTGGAAGAGTCCAGCGTGAGCTGCGTCCTAGCGTGCCTCTGGCTTTTCCAGTTTTTCAAGATGACCAGGGGCAAAGGTATCACGAGCTTTTAGATTTTAAGACAGTGAAATCCCTGGCAGAGTCTGTCTGCACTTATAGCACTACTGCATCTTTTACAGTAGCACAGGTTGAGGCATTGAGTAGATCTGCCATGACGCCTAGTGACTGTAGTAGCTTAGCAAAAGCGTGTCTCAATCCTGGGCAGTATTTAGACTGGAAATCATTCCTGACTGAATTTGAGGAAGAGGAAGATCTAGAGGAGGCGGCTGCAGCCTATGAGCGAGAACGGTACGATTCCCCGCTGCTCAGCCAATCACTGCCTTTCAATCCCATAAAGGCTAGATAATCAAATAAACACCATCAATATGAAGACTTGGTGAGCCCTCCCCAATAAGGGGGAGGTCTCAGGGAACCTAATTGAATTTTTAGGAGCTATTATTCAGAATGCTCATGTTAGACCACAAAAGGTAGAAGTTAGGACCAATTGCTTAAGGACTTTAAATGATTTTCAAAAATTGCTTGGGGATATAAATTGGATTTGACCATATTTGAAATTAACTCACTTTGAGCTTAAACCCTTATTTGATATTTTAGAGGGAAACCCAGATTTTAATTCCCCATGCCAGCTAACCCCAGAGGCTCAGATAGCACTTCAAAAGGTAGAGCAAGCAATTACTAGGGTACAGTTGGTGCACTGTGATGAATCCAAGCCCATTTGGATGTGTATCCTCCCCACTTTAGGCTTTCCAACTGGTGTTCTTTGGCAAGAATGGCCTCTACTGTGGATTCATACTAAATCTACAGGGATGAGAACCTTGTCCCTCTATCCATCCATGATGGCTGAGGTTGCATTATTAGGCATTAAACAATCTATTACATCTTTTGCCAAGACACCTGACTGACTTATAGTCCCTTATACAAAAGAACAAGTAGAGATATTGGCTGCCACTACCTCAGAATGGGCTACATTGGTTTGTGCCTTTTCTGGTACAATTGATAATCATTTGCCCAAGAGTGAACTTTTAAGATTCGTAGTTCAGCAGCCTGTGGTGTTCCCTTGGATCACGAGGGAGCAACTGTTGAGCAATGCCTTAACCATCTACATGGATGGGTCTAAGACTGGGAAGGGAGCCTACATGGTGCAAGGAGGCTCACCTGTAACTGTTGAGTGCCATCCAAATGCTCCCAAAATAGAAGAATGCCAAGTAGTTTTAGAGGTTTTTAAATGTTTTCCTGAGTCTTTTAATTTGGTATGTGATTCATCATATGTGGTGAATGCCGTTAAAAATTTAGAAATTGTTTCCTATATTAAACCCTCTAGTATGGTAGCCTCAATTTTAGCAGGAATAAGAGGTGAGATTTTGCATTGATCCAATCCCTTTTATATTACCCATATCCGAGTTCACTCTTTGTTACCTGGTCCTATGACAAAAGCCAATGAACAAGTTGATCTGACAATGCGCACTTTTGTGGCATTGGACTCTGAAACACAAGCGCAAGAGTTTCATAGCTTATACCATGTTTCATCTGCTGTTTTAAGAACTAAATTTAAAATTTCTAGGGAAATAGCTAGGAATATTGTGAAAAGCTGTTCTGCTTGTGTGCAATTCTTGCCTGCTCAGAAAATAGGGGTTAATCCCAGAGGCATTTTTCCACTTGAAATTTGGCAGATGGATGTTACCCATGTTCCATCCTTTGGAAAGCTTCAGTATGTGCATGTCTCCATTGATACATGTTCTGGGGTAATGCATGGTACACTTCTTTCTAGGGAAAGGGTTCACAATGTCATTACCCACTGCCTTGAAACTTGGGCCACTTGGGGCAAGCCCAATACACTGAAAACAGACAATGGGCCAGCCTATGCATCTAAGAGTTTTGACTCATTTTGTCACAAAATGCAAGTGAAACATATCACAGGCCTGCCCTATAATCCACAAGGGCAAGGGATAATAGAGTGTGCACATCGTATGCTCAAGGACTTCCTGCAAAAACAAAAAGGGGGAATAGCAGAGAATTGCACCCACAAACAAAGGCCCTCCCTTGCTTTATTTACTATAAAGTTTCTAAATTTAAATGATAAAAATGTAACTGTTGCTGAACATCATATGACATCAGAACCCAACAATGAAAACAAAGTTTTGTGGAAGGATGTACTTTCTAATCAATGGCAAGGCCCGGATCGTGTTATTGTTCGATCCAGGGGATATTTATGTGTTTCTCCACAGAATCAGGAGCCAGTCTGGGTGCCATCAAGATTGATGAGATGCGTTGAGGACAACTCTAAGGATGATGCTGATATGGACACTCCTGACCATCTTCCCCCTGATTCAGGCAGAAAAGATGATACTCTGGGGGATTAGTTGGACTTGGCCATTACCTATGCCAGTCCATGCTCAGTCCAGAGTTCTCCCTATGATATTTTCCCCCTCATGTGAATTGGATGTCCCTTGTGCCCAGCCCCTTTCCATGAATTGGGCAGAATATAATGCTAGTAATATTATTTTGAATCAGTCACTTTGCTTTAGTCTTAAAGAGAATGATGACTGTATTTTTTTAGCCAGAAGAAAACTTGACTTATTGGGTAAACCCCCTAAAGTACAATCAAGTTCCCATGCATATGTTGACTGAGGCCTTGGGACAGATAGCTACCGGTTCCACCTCTGGCATAGGATGAGGAGTTAATGGAAATCACGAGGTGAATGTTACCACCATGATCCTGACTCATGAAGGGATAGTTCCATTACATAACAATAATAAGAGCAGACAAAATACCACAAGACCTATAGTTGCTCCCTATTGTCAACCACTTATAAGTAGTTTTCCTACCTTCACTTCCTGCCAAGATAGAACTTGGGGAAATAAACAGCTTAGACTATGATTTGAATTCTCTCCTGGCTTGAAGCCCTATATGGGAAATGTTGAGAAATCTGATAACACAACTTGGTTTACTGAAGGATGGCCATTCTTTTCCTGGGTATTGATTAATGAGGCAAGGGCCAGTGTGGATATTTCTGCTCTTGTAAACTTGCAATGATCCTTGGGTAAGGTTTATAATGTGTCAGGTGTGGTGAAGTCAGGTAATAGAACAAGGATGAAATTGAAATTAACGTCTTATAACAACGAGGTTAGCAGTTACACAGGGTCAGCAGCTTTGGTGTGTTTGAAGTCACCTTTTATGTTTCTCTTGACTAACTCTAGTAAAAACTGCACCGTTTCAGGCAGTTTTTGGTTGGCAGAGTGTTGGAATGGATCAGTGGTGACTACAGCAGTAGTTGTTAGAATGCCTACCTTTGTCCTCATGCCTGTGGAAGCTGACACAGAGCAGTTCCCTATGATGAGTCTGTTACACCATAAGAGGGACGGCATTACGGCTGCTATTGTGGCTGCCATTGCCATTTCAGCCACTGCAGAAGTTACTGCAGGTGTAGCCATGGCCAGCCAAGACAAGTCTGCCCAGGAAATTAATGATATTGTGGCTCACTCTTCACAAATTTTAGAGGAGCAAGCACAGTTTAATTCCCATTTGCTGAGTGGTATCCTTGCCACCAACGAAAGAGTAAATTTACTAGAAGAGGTTATTGAAGATGTATATGGCCTAGTACAAGTGGGCTGTGTACAGAAATTAGGGCATGTTTGTGTTACCCTTCTTGTTGTTTCAGATGCTTTGAACGAAAGTTGAAGAATTGGAGAATTTTTAAGTGGGAATTGGTCTATGGAGGCTGAAAAGAAGATCCTCAAGCAAAAGTTCCAGATCGCACATTTGAATGCTACAAGATTGGAGCCTGTTATACTTGGGGACTTCACTTCTTGGCTCACTTCTGCCCTTTCCTTTTTCAAGGAGTGGGTGGGAGTTGGAATCTTTGCAGTCTGCTGTTTATTTGAGGTTGTTTTTTGCCTCTGGCTGGTTTGCTGTATTTGCATCAGAGCGTGTCATCAAAAGGTCCTACTCACTCAGGCACTCTTGGCTGTTGATGCAGGGCAGTCCCCCGCAGCCTGGCTCTCCCCTCTTAGTGACTTATAATGATTGCCCTTGCACAGAGAGGCTTTAGCTGCCATTGCACCTCTATAGGGAATCGATGTAAGTCATTCTCCTCTGAGGTGGCTTTTGCACACGGCCTTGTACGCAGGAAGGCATCTCTGGGATCCTGGCAGCAGGAAACAGCCTTTGAGTGGTGGGCACATCATGAGGTGAACACCTGTATGGGATATATCCTGTCTGTGCCATTAGAAAAACAAAAAGGGGGAGATGTAAGGCACGGTTGGCCCTTGCGCAACTTGCTGGAACATTGCATCATGTTCCCCAGATGCTAATTAGGCGCTGAGTAGTGACCTATCCAATGTGATCCCTGATTATGCTAATTTGGCACTCCTTACCACCTATCACCAGCTATATGCTAATGAGGCATTACTTTGGACCTATCACCAACCATATGCTAATGAGGCATTATGTTGAGCATCAATCATATAGCTACATGCGTCCCAGCTTCCCTATATAAGCAGGCTGCATTTCAGGCACGGGGTCTTCTTTCCACCATTCTCAACTGAGTTTTACTCCAATAAAGTGTGATCCAGGAAGAATCGTGTATGTGGTAACTCGTCATTCTGTAGGCCAGAAAGCGGCTCACCACACTAGTTGACAAAAATTTATAAATCATTGAAGAAAGAAATTGAAGAGGATATCAGAAAATGGAAAGCTCTCCCATGTTCCTGGATAGGTAGGATCAACATAGTAAAAAATGGCAATTCTACCAAAAGCAATCTACATATTAAAAACACTGTCCATCAAAATCCCAACACAATATTTTACAGTCCCTGAAAGAACAATACTCAACTTTATTTGGAATAACAGGAAAGCCAGTATTGCCAAAACAATTATGCTCAACAAAAGAACCTCAGGAGGCATCACCATCCCCGACTTCAAGTTATAGTATAGAACTACAGTAATAAAACAGCCTGGTAGTGGCATAAAAATACACTTGTGAATCAATGAAATCGAATTCAGGATCCGGACATTAAGCCAAAAACCTATGAACACCTGATCTTCAACAAAGAGTTCCAAAATATTCAATGAATAAAAGGTAGTATCTTTAACAAATGGTCTTGGCATAGCAGGATGGTAATGTGTAGAAAAATGCAAATAGATCCGAGCCTGTCACCCTGCACATATCAAATCCAAGTGGGTCAAAGTCCTCAACATAAACCCAGCCACTCTGAACTTGATAGAAAAGAAAGTGGGAAATACACTTCTATAAAATGTCATAGGCGACTACTTCCTAAACATAACACCAGTGGCACAGTCACTAAAATCAACAATCAATAAGTGGGATCTCCTGTAGCTGAGAAACTTCTGTCAAGCCATGTACACTGTCAATGAGACAGCAGGACAGGGGTACAGAATGGGAAAATCTTTTCACCAACCCTATAAGTGATAGAGGACTGATCTCTATATTATATGAAGAACTCAAGAAACTAGAGCCCAAAACCTTGAATAACCCAATCAAAAAATGGAGTTCAGATGTAAAAAGGGAATTCTCAGCAGAAGATTTACAAATGGCTGAAAGGCATTTAAAAAAGTACTCAACTTCTTTATCCATCAAAGAAATGCAAATCAAAACCACATTGAGATTCCACCTTATACCTGTTAGATTGGCTAAGATGAAAGACACAAATTACAGCCTATACTAGAGAGGTTGCAGAGCAAGAGGAACACTCCTCCATAGTGGTGGGAGTGTAAGCTTGTTCAGTCACTCTGGAATGCAGTGTTGTGGTTTCTCAGAAAACTGAGAACCAATCGTCCCAAGGATCCAGCAATACCACTTCTGGGCATATACCCTAAAGATACACATTTTCACTCCAAAGACATTAGCTCAACTATGTTCATAGCAGCATTATTCATAAAAACAAGAACCTGGAAACAACCTAGATGCCCCTCAACTGAAGAATGGATTGACAAACAGTGGCACATCTACACAATGGAGTACTACTCAGCAGTGAGGAAAATGATATCCTAAAATTTGCAGGCAAATGGATGGATTTGGGGAATATATTCCTAAGCAAGGTATCACAAACCCTGAAAGATAAGCAATGGATGTACTCACCCAATAGTGGACTTTAAACAAAAACAAAGCATGTCCAAGCTGCAAACCACAACCACTGAACTGCTTGGGATCTGAAACACCTTGGGCTGACATCTTGGATCCCATTCCCTCTAGAGGAACACCTGGCTCAGTCTTGATGTTGGGGTGAGGAAACTGGATCTGCCAGGAGTGGATGCTGAACTAAGCTATATAGGGACCTTTGTACCTCTTGCCCTTGAGTGGTGGAGATGATGAGATGTGGAGAAGAGAGAATGCCTGGAGAAGTTGGGAGATAAAGGGAAGTAAAACAAGGATATACACAAACAGAAAATGTGACTTTATTCATAATAAAATATAAGAGAATACAAAGAGAAAATAAGAAGAGATGAATGAATCCCTAAAAGAAAACTTTAAAACCAAAAAAGGTGAAAGAAATATTCAAAAAACTGAAATTGAAGCAATAAAAAAGGCATAAACTGAGACAAAGCTGGAAATAGAAAAATCTGAAAAAAAAGACTTGGAAACATAGATTTAAGCATAACCAACAGAATCCAAGAGAAGGAAGAGAGACTCTCTGGACTCAGTAGTAGTAATAGATACATTAGTTGAAAAAAAAAAAAACACTAAAACCAAAAGAGTTATAACACAAAATGTCCAGGAAATTTGAGACACCATAAAAAGTCGAAACCTGAGAATAATTAGAATCAAAGAAGAATACCAGCTAAAAAGCACAAAAATTACATTCAACAATTCATAGAAGAAAACTTCCCAAACTTAAAGAAGGAAATGCCTATAAAATACAGGAAGCTTACAGAACACCAAATCAACTAGACCCACAAAAATGTCTGTTTGCCATATAATAATCAAGCCTCTAAACCTACAAACAAAGGAAAAATACTAAGAGCTGCAAAGGAAAAGACTAACTCACTGATAAAGGCTGGCTCATCAGAATAACACCCGACTATTCAATGGAAACAGTGAAAGCACAAAGGTTCTAGTCAGACATTATACAGAATTTAAAAGTGCACGGATGCCAACCTAGACTACTGTACTTGGCAAAACTGTCAATCAACACAGATTGAGTAAACAAGATATTTTATGACATAAACAGTTTTAAACAATACCTAACCACAAATCCAGCTTTACAAAAAGTCCTAGAGGGAAATCTCCAACCTAAGGAAAACAGAAACACCAATGTAACCACAAACATTTGATAAGTTCATAGAAGAAACTGCCCCCACCAAAAGGAAATACAAGCTACCACCAAAAGTGACAGGAAGTATCAATCATTGGTCATTAATATCCCTTAGTATCAATAGACTAAACTCACCTATGAAAAGACAAACTCTAGCACAATGGGTACAAAAAGAGAAACAATCCTTCTGCTACATATAAGAAACACATCTCAACTTTAAATACAGACACAGGCTAAGAATAAAGGGTTAGGAAAAGACTCTCCAATCAAATAGCCCTAAGAAGCAAGTTGGTGCAGTCATTCTAATATCTAACAAAATAGGCTTGAAACTACAATTCAACAAAAAGGGACCAAGACAGACACTACTTATTCATATAAGAAAAAAATCCACCAAAACAAAATTTCAATCCTGAATATCTATGATTCTAACACAAGGGCACATACATATGTAAAAGTAACACTACTAAAGCTTACATCTCATATTAAACCTGACACACTAATAGTGGGAGATGTTAATACACCACTTTTACCCTTGAATAGGTCAACTAGACAGAAACTCAACCAAGAGTAATAAAGGATCTATCAGAAGTTCTGACTCAAGTGGACTTAGTAGATATATACTGAAACTTCCACCCAAATAAAAAGGAATATACACCTTTCTCAGCACCCCATGGAACCTTCTCTAAAATTGACCACATACTAGGTCATAAAGCAAATATCAACAGTTAGCAAAAATTGGGTATAATTACTTGTAACATTTTTAGATCACCATGGTCTAAAGTTGAGGTTCAACAACATCTAGAATCACAGAAAGCCTATCAACTCATGGAAACTAAACATCACTCAACTAAACAAACTAAGCTGAACCACCTCAGGGTTAAGGAAGAAAGTAAGAAAGAAATCAAAATCTTCCTAGAATTTAATGAAAGTGAATCAAGGAATTACCCAAAATTATGGAACACAATGAAAAGCAGTCTTAAGAGAAAAATTCATAGCACCAGATGCCTACATAGAAAGACTAGAGAAATCCCATACAAAAGAACTATCAGCACAGTTGAAAGTCCTATAACAATTTGAATCAAACTCAACTAGAAGAAGTAGATGGTAAAAAAATAATCAACTTAGAGCTAAAATCAATACAAAAGAAAGAAAAAGAACAATACAAAAGAAATCAATGAATCAAAGAATTTGTCCTTTGAAAAAGTCAACAAGATAGATAAACCCTTATCCAAACTAACAAAAAGCAGAGAGAGAGTGTGTCCAAATTAACAAAATCAGAAATGAAAAAGGGGACATAAAAACAGATGCCCAGGAAATCTAGAAAATTATAAGATCATAATTTGAAAATCTATACTCCACTAAAATGAAAAGCTTAGAAGAAATGAACAGCTTTCTGGGCAAGTACCATTTACTAAAATTAAATCAGGATCAAATTAAAGGCCTAAACAGAACTATTACACCAAAGGAAATTGAAGCTGTCATTAAACATCTCCCAAATTAAAAAAAAAAAAAGTCATGGTCCAGGTGGTTTGAATACAGAATTCTACTGTACATTTAAAGAAGAGCTAATACAAATATTCCTCAACCTGTTTAATACAGTATAAACTGAAGAAATATGGACAAACTCTATTCCTGAGGCCACACTAACCCAGATACCTAAGCCACTCAAAGACACAACAAAGAAAGAGAATTACAAACCAATTTCCCTTATGAATATTAATGCAAAAATTCTCAACAAGATTCTGGCAAGACAAATCCAACAACATATAAAAAGTCCTTCAGCATGATCAAGTAGGCTTCACCCTAGAAATGTAGGGATGGTTCAACATATGAAAAAGTGTAAATATCACATATCATATAAACAAACTGAAAAAAAAACCCACATGATCATTTCCTTAGATGCTGAAAAGCCTTTGACAAAATCCAACAATCCTTTGTTATAAAAGTTCTGGAGAGATCAGTAATACAGAGAAAATATCTAAATATGATAAAGGCAATTTGCAAAAAGCAGACAGCCATCATCAAACTAAATGGAGAAAAACTCAAAGCAATCCCACTAAAATCAGGAACTAGACAAGGCTGTCTCTTCTACCGTTATCTCTTCAACATAGTTCTAGAAGTCTTAGCTTAAGCAATAAGAGACTAAAATAAGATTATGGGATAGAAATTGAAAAAGAACTGAAACTTTCTCTTTTTGCAGATGATATGATTATATATATTAGTGACTCACAAAGTTATACCAAGGAACTTCTACAGCTGATAAAGGCCTTGAGCAATGTGGCAGGATGCAAGATTAGCTCAAAGAAATCAATAGCCCTCCTATACACTAAAGCTAAAAGGGCTGAAAGAGAACTAAGGGAAACATCACCTTTTATAATAGATGCAAATACCATTAAATACTTTGTTGTAACTATAACCAAAGTATTGTCACATTTGTTTGACCAAAATTTTAAATCTCAAAAAAAAAAAATGAAATTGAAGAGGATATCAGAAGATGAAAAGATCTACCATGTTCCTGGATAGGTAGGATCAACACAGTGAAAATGGCAATTTTACCAAAAGGAATCTAAAGATTCAAGGCAATTCTCATCAAAATCCCAACACAATTTTCTACAGATCTTGAGAGAACAATACTCAATTTTATTTGTAATAACAGGAAAGCCAGAATTTCCAGAACTATTTTGCTCAGTAAAAGAACCTTAGTAGGCATCACCATCCCCGATTTCAAATTATACTATAGAGCTACAGTAATAAAAACAGCTTGTTAATGGCATAAAGTTAGACTTGTGGATCAATGGAATTGAACTGAAGACCCTGACATTATTTCACACACCTATGAACATCTGATTTTTACAAAGAGATCAAATATATTCAATGGAAAAAAGATAGTATCTTCAACAAATGGTGTTGACATAAGTAGATCATAGTGTATAGAAAAGTGCAAGTAGATTCCAACCAGTCACCTCACACAGGTGATCAAAGTGTTGAGGTCCTCCAAGTGGATCAAAGACCTCAACATGAACCCAGCTATCCTGAACTTGATAGAAAAGAAAGTGAGAAATGTGCTACCACTTTGGCACAGGTGACTACTTCCTAAATATAACACCAGTAGCACAGACACTAAGAAAAACAACCAATAAGTTTCTCCTGAAACTGAGAAGCTTCTGTAAAGACAAGGACACAGTCAATAAGACAAAATGAGAGCCTAGAGAATGGGAAAAGATTTTTATCAACCCTACAAGTGACAGAGGATTGATCTCTAAAATATATATAAGAATCAAGAAACTAGAGCCCAAAAATCTTAGTAACCTAATTAAAAAATGGGGCTCAGAACTAAAAAGGGAATTGTCAGCAGAAGAATTCCAAATGGCTGAAAGTCACATAAAAAGTGCTCAATGTCTTTAGCCATCAGAGAAATTCAAATCAAAAGAAATTTCAGATACCATTTACACTTGTCCTAGTGGTTAAGATTAAAAACACAGATTATAGCCTATGCAGGAGAGGATGCAGAGCAAGGAGAACACTCCTTTGTTGGTGGAAGTGTAAACTTTTCAGCCACTCTGGAATACAATATGGTGATTTCTCAGAAATCTGGAAATCAATTTCCTCAAAGATCTAGCAATACCATTTTTAGGCATATAACCTAAAGATGCACATTTGCACCCTAAACGCATTAGCTCAACTATTTTTATAGCAGTATCATTCATAATAGCAAAAACCTGGAAACAACCTAGATGCCCTTCAACTGAAGAACAGATGAACAAACTGTGGTACATCTAAACAATGGAGTACTATTTGGCAGTAAGAAAATATGGTATCCCCAAATTTTCAGCAAATGAATGGATTGGAGAACCTTCTATTGAGTAAAGTATAACAAACCCAGAAAGAGAAGCAGGGGATGCACTCACTCATTAATGGACTTTAAAAATAAGAAAAAGATGTCATTGTGTATAAGAGCTCAAGGCTAGAATATATCTCAAGTGCTTCACTTCCGCATTGAAGGCCTCTGGCAGGGTTGTGGGTGAGGAAGGACTCATTTTCTTTAAAGGGCTGGCCACAGGGAATTTAATTATGCCCTAGTAAGTAAATGAGCACCATGAAAAGGCTTTTTCGTAAATGGGGAGATCATAAGAGTGGGTTTGGAACTGAGAGGACTGATAACTGAGTTTGATGGGTTTCATGATGTAAAATCACCAAATAATAAATAAATATATATTTTTTAAAAAGTAGAAAAAGGACTTGGGAGAGAATGCAAAGACTACATTGTATCAGCTCCCAAACCATTCTGTACAATGCCTTATTTTTTTAAGAATAGTATGCATGTTAATTATAAAGCAAACTATTTAATGTAAGGTCAAGCAAAAATTACAAATGCATAATTAAATAACTAATTATAATTTTAAATTATTAAGGTTCATCCCCAGAACATCATAAATGTAGAATTATAAACTAGAGGTATTTACAACACCTAATATAAAAGTATTTATAAGATAAAAATAAAACTGTTAAGAAATATTTTTTAAAATCATTATGTATGCTAAACTTAATACATTAAAAATGGGTTAGACACATCAAGAGAGAGAATGTAGACCAAAATAAATAGAAAGAAATTGCCAAAGTTATAATAAAGAGTTTAGAAAGGGTATTAGGAACTTCTTAGGACATTCTACATACATGTGACAATATGGATGGAGACTGTCCACAGAATAGTAAAAGAGTGGCATTATTGTGCCTGAGTATTAACCAGAAATGCTAAGACATTGATCTTCAAAATAAAAAGAAAATTATAGGTGTAAGGATTTCCAAAGCTTGCATTCACCTGGAATGTAACAGTGTCAACCATGCCCCTGGGTGTGGCGATGCAAACATGGGCCCCCCTTTTAAAGAAAGGGCTCACACAAGTCCCCTCCCTCTTCTCTCTCTGCTCCCTTCTGCCCCTACTTCTGCCTGCTACTTTAATAAACTCTCGTGTGGTACTCCCGGTGTTGAGATTCCATTCATGCGACCCGTGCAAAAAACTAATATTGGTGCCATGCTCGGCAGGGCCCCCCCCATGTGAACTAGTTTCACAGAGGATCATGCTTCCCGATCTTCATTTGGTCGTGATTTGTTCCTTTTCATTGACAAACTCTCCTGGCTTTTTTCCCCTGCACTACAGTTTCCTTCAGGGACAGGCCCTTGTTGGAGTTACACTGGTACCTTTCGTGGGCGTTTTTTTGCTGGCAACACCATGAACAGGTTGTGGGTGCGTGATTTTGGGGACTGACAAGTCCACTTTATCTTGCTGTGTGTGGGTGTAATGTCCTGGCACTCTCTCTTCTGCCTGATGGGGCTTTAGAGATATGTGCGGTTGAGTTGAGGCACTGTCCAAGTGGCCTATACGTGTCTGCTGATGAGCTAGTCTGCTGTGGGCCCACATCCTTGTGGACTCAGTTTGCAGGGGTGACAACTCTCGCCTGCTGGTTCCATATTCCCCTTAAGTTTCGGCATGGGAAATAAGCCAGCTAAATCCATACCTCCATCTTCACCCTTAGGGTACATGCTAGAGGCGTTGAGACCTCTTAGCCTTATGCCCTATCTAGATACTACCAAGCTGATCTGTTATTGTACAATGAAATGGCCTGGATATCCCCTAGACAATAATCTAATGTGGCCACCTAATGGCACCCTGGATCCCATTATTTTATGGGAATTATCTAATTAATGCCAGCGAACAGGTGGATTGAAAGAGTTAAAAGAATTCCCCTATATACAAGCTTTCTCTTACTTAAGTTCCAAGCCTTCCCACCTAAGTTCTTGTCCTCCTGCTCACCTGCTTTTACCCACTTCCTCAGACCCTGATGATTCTCATCTTCCACTGGATCCTGCAAATGACCCTCCACTCTTTAGACCTCAATGCACTCCTACTGCCCCTTCCTCTCTACCTATCACCCGCTCTCGAGTCTCTAAGGATGCTGATCTAATTCTACCTCTTTGAGAAGTTGCATGTGTGATTGGGATAGTTAAAGAGTATACTCTCTTCCCTTTGTCTGAACTCTCCCAGGTTGCAAAGAAGTTAGGCTCTTACAGTTTGAATTCTACTGCCTTTATAAAAGAATTTCAGTACTTAACTCAATCTTATGACCTCACATTTCATGATGTATATACAATAATCTTCTACCTGAGGAGTGCAGGTAAGTTTGGGAACAGGCCAGAATACATGTAGATGAGGTTCATCAAACAAATTTAGCACACCCCCTAGGAGCTGAGGTGGCTCCAGATGCAGATCCACATTGGAATTATAATACACAATGGGGAATTGTAGCCAGGGACAATTTTGTGACCTGCTTGCTAGCGGGTTTGTGTAGGGCTGACCTGAAGCCAGTCAATTTTGAGAAACTGCAGGAGGTGATTCAAGATAAACAGGAGAATCTGTCCCAGTTTCTAGAGTGCCTTACAAATGCACTCTTGCAGTTCACAAATTTAGATCCTGAGAGCAGTGAGGGCCAACAGCTTCTTATGACCCATTTTTTTAATCAAAGCTATCCCTACATCAGGGCCAAGCTTAGATCTCTTGAGAGGGGCCCACTAACTCCACAGGCAGACATTCTGGTGCTTGCATTCAATGTGTACCACTGGAGAGATGAGAGAATTCGGCAGGAGAAATACCTCCTGCTGGTGGAGGCAGGCGATCAGGCCAGCCCCTCCACTACCACCTCCCAGGGTAAGCAGACAAAAGCATTCGGAAAAGTACTCCGGTACTTGTTTCCACTGTGGCAACATAGGGCATTACTGTTGCTCATGCCCAGATCCACGGAGGCCATCCAGACACTGTCCTAGGTATTATGGACACCACTGGCCAGGCAGCTGCTGCCCTACATCAAAGGGTGGGGATACAATAAGCTTGGACAAGGTGCATAATGTCCTGGGACTGGCCGAGGATGAATGATGGTGCCCAGGCCCTCTCAGTCCGGCAAACACTTTCATGCAGAGAGAGCCTTGGGTAGCTATTGAAGTTTCTGGACAGACCATTTCTTTCCTAGTGGACTTTGGAGCTGTGTTCTCAGTTCTTCAGGAGTGTTGGGGCGCACCCTTTCTTTCAGGCCTTACGATTGTCGGGGTAGGAGGCAAATCCATGCGACCTTATCAGACACGGCTGCTTAATTGCATTTTTAGAGGAATTCCTATTACTCAGTCATTTTTAGTTATGCCAAGTTGTCCAACAGCTTTTATGGGAAGAGATTTCTTAGCAAAAGTGGGAGCTTTCATTTCATTTAGTGATCACATTTGCCTAAACCCAACCTCTCCAGCTGCTCCAACTGTTCCTTTGCTCCTTTTACTATCCAATCAGTCTGTAAGTTCTACCTTCCTGACAATCTCTTTCCTCCCCTCCTCCATCACCTACAATTGATTTTGTGGGATTTTGCAGATGACTCCCTCCCCAAACCATGCTCTGATTCATCCTGCCAACCTCGAGTTAACACTGGAGATCAAGTTTTACTTTCCTCTCCAAGCCACCAACCTTCTCCCCTCACTCCAAAGTGAACGGGACCATATAGACCAGGCAAGAGACCTAAAATCTTAGTAAACCAGCTCCAAGCTTCCTTTGCAGCCTGCCAGACCAGAAGACAAGATGGTAAACAAAGGACCCCAGACAGTCTGCTTGGAAACCCAGGTAAACAGAAGGTCATTCAACTCTGCAGTTGAAGCAGCTACTCCCTGAGGATGCATTGCAGTTAAAACAAAGACCATTCCCCACCCCTCTTCAGGAGTCCAGGTAGGCAAAATACAGGACTCTTTAATCCTTTCCCTTTACCAGACCTAGCAAGGATCCCTTAATGTGCAAGGAGCAGACAGTAAAATCCCTTAGCAGAAAAATGGAACCATTCATTAGTTTCTTTCTCCCTCCTTTCCTCTTAGCCTGTCACTCTCAAAGCTCTATCACTGCAGACAATAGAATCCCTTAGCAAAAGAAAAGAACCTCTCACACACCCAGCTAACTCAAGGTTTACTTCCAAACTCCTTTCCTCTTAGTCACTCCCAAAGCTCTATCACTAACCCATATTTTTTTTCCAAGCTCCAGGAAACAAAACTTCACGGCCCAGCGATCCAAATCTTTCAATTCTGCCAGCAAGATGAGTTAAAGACCTCTCCGTCTTTGTGTCAGCAGGAAGTAGCAAAGACCACCATGACGACCATGCTCACTATAAGACTTCTCTCTTGCCATAAACCCAGCTTTTTTATACATATATATCAAAGGGTGAAACGTAAGGATTTCCAAAGCTTGCATTCACCTGGACTGTAACAGTGTCAACTATGCCCCTGGGTGTGGTGATGCAAACATGTCCCCCCCTTTTAAAGAAAGGGCTCACACAAGTCCCCTCCCTCTTTTCTCTCTGCTCCCTTCTGCCCCTACTTCTGCCTGCTGCTTTAATAAACTCTCGTGTGGTACTCCCGGTGTTGAGATTCCATTCACGAGACACGTGCAAAAAACTAACAATAGGCTCTACTCCCTAGATTCTTTTTAGTATGATCACAGCCCTAGCCTTTCCACTTCAGCACCAAAAACACCGCTGTGCCCTGCCCAGATTCCCTGGCATACTTCCTCTTCTCAGGTACAGGTCATACAAATTAGATAAACAGGTGAGTAACTAGCTTGTCAGATGACTACCCCATGCTTCATATTCTGTTCTCAAAGACCTATTCCACAATCAGCCTCTCACACTTTATCCAACCTCAAAACCATGCCCTGCCCATAATCACAAAGGACTTTTGCTACTCAGGTATAGGTCACACTGGTAAGAAGACAGACTCCCTGCTTCACCATAGGCCAGATCCCAAATTGGATACATTCTCTCTACTAGAACAGAGATCACAATAGCTTCAAGAAATCCAAGGCACAAAATCTAGAAGACTAAAGAGAAAACAGAAACCAAGGAACAAAACAACCAAGCAACAATTACAAATTTATAAATCAAGACCTAGACCTACAACCATCCCAAACCCAGATGCCTAAATGCCAGTGTAAGAATACAATCAACAGTCAGAACAATGTAACACCCTCAGAGCCTAGTTTTCCTACAACAAAAAACCCAAATAACCCAACAGACTAACATAGATTAAATCTAGATATCAACAACAACAGATACAACAGAGTGCCTACAAATAAATACATGGGATCTAATGACTCTCTGCCAAGGCAGAAATAAAAAAAAGTAATTAAGGACTTTCTATAGTTCAATGAAAATGGATGCACAACCTACTCATATTTATGAGACACCATGAAGTAGTGCTAAGAAAAAAATTCATAGCACTGAGTGCCTGAATAAACAAATTGCAGAGATTTCATCCTAGCAAAGCAGCTTACTTTAAAGCTTGAGAAAAGCACAAACTATGACAACAACAAAAATGCAAATGTATATGAGTAGTAGATTAGAGGAAATAAACTTGGGGCTGAAATTAATAAAATAAAAACAGAGAGCAGTAAAATGATCAATGAAATAAAGTTGGTTCTTTGATAAAGTCAACAAGATAGACAAACCTTTATTCAAACTAACTAAAAGACACAGAAAATATCAAAATTAACATAATCAGAAACAAGAAGGGAAAAATGAAAACATACATTGAGGAAATCCAAAAAATCACCAGGACACACTTCAAAAGCTTTTGCTTGGCAAAATACGAAATTCTAAATGAAATGGACAGTTTTCTCCATAGATACCACTTACTGAAGCAAATCAAGAACAGATAAACAATTTAAATAAGCCCATAACTCCTGGGATATAAAGGCAGTCATTAAAATTTTCCCAGTCTAAAAGAAACTCAGGGCCAGATGGCTTTCGTTCAGAATTTCAAAATTATGCCAGACATTCAAAGAAGACCTAATACCAATACTCATCAAATTATTGCACAAAGTAGAAACAATAGGAATATCACCAAATTTATTTTTATAAGCCACAGACACTTAACAACACCACATAAATATTAAAACAAGAAAAAGAATTACAAACCAATTTCCCTCATTTTTCCTAGTTTGAAATCATGCATAGCTAACGATAAACTTCCAATGATAACAAAAATGCCTGATATTTTATCTAATCTTTAGAAGCCAAGAGCACATGGGTTAATTATAACTTTGAATTATAAAAGTATTCTTTTGTCAAAGTTAAAGTGTCAAACTCCTATAAAAAGTTTCACAATCAATTATTTGGGATAGATATATGAGGGGGAAAGGTACTGTTAGAGTGAAATTTCAAAGTGTTCAGGTTATAATTATAGCCCTGCAAGTCAAATTCATTTTTGAGTCTAGGTCTTCCTTATTCTCAAAATTAATACAAAATGTCTTTACAAATGAAATACATTTTCATTTCATCTACAAACACATTTTGTATTAAGAATGGCTCACATTTTAAAAGTAAAGTATTTTGTACTATGGCAAAAAAAAAAAAAATCAATCACGTTCTTAATCCTGCTTTGTCTTTCCATGAACTTCTTCATAACTTTGGATTCTTCAAAGATAAAAACAAGATGTTAATTTTTGAGGTCTTTGAAGACTTGATATACAACAGTGCTTAATCATACCAAGAAGAAACTTGTTCACCCATTTTCATAGCAGCTCTGTTTATAATAGCTAGAATCTGGAAACAACATAGTGTACATCAACTGAAGAATGAATAAAGAAAATGTGGTAATTTACACAATGGAGTATTACTCAGCTATTAAAAACAATGGCACCAGGAAATTTCAAGCAAATTTGGTACTGAAATTATCATACTGAGTGAGGTAATCCAGACCCAGAAAGACAAATCTTGTATATACTCACTTACAAGTGGATATTAGCTGTGAAGCAGAGGATAACCATACTATGGAACATAGACCAAAGAGTCTAAGTAACAAGGAAGGCATAAAGGAGGAAGAATGGATCACCCTGGGAATTAGAAATAGAATACATATCTTGAATAAACTTGAGTCAGTGGAGTTTTGAACAGGATTGATCAAGTTGTGAGGAATAAATATTGGGATAAATGACTAATTGTGTAGGAGGAGGCATTTCTGAGGAGAAGTGAGAACCTGCTGCATTGGAAACTGCATGAAATCTTTCAGAGCAACCCTAGAAAAGGCTCCTAATAATGAGGGACATGGAGCCTGAACATACATAGCCTACAAAATAAGAGAGATTCCTTTTGTGTTAAGTCCTCAAGATATGAAGCTAGTTTTTGCTTTGCTTACAAAACATGTCCAAAAGATGAGTAGTGTTTTATCATCTAGAAATATTTTCTTATTATTATTTTGTTTTGAGGCAGGACCTCCAGTATCCAGAGCTGCCTTTAAACTGTCTGTGTAACTTCTGATTTCTATGTCTACCTCTCTACAGCTTGAAGGACAGGAAATAACAACTATACACCATTCATGTAGCATTGGGAATCAGATACAGAACCTTGTAAATGATAAGAAAATATCCTAGAAACTCCAAATAAACATATAATAGTTATACAAAAATATAGTTTCCAAGTTTGTGTATGGAAAATGTATACATGCATAAATGTCATATGTGCATACAAAATTCATGATATATATAATGCACACAAGCAAAAATGTATTACTATATGTTATCTATATTATAGTATAATAATTAATATAGTATAAGGTATCCATAAATATATACTATATATTATATCAATATTAATAATATAATATAATAATATATACTACAAGATATATTAAGCATTTTACAATGGATTAAAACAAAATTTATTAGGTATCAATATTTGTCTTAAAGTAAAAAAGAAAGTGGATAATGGAAGACTATACAATGAAAAGCATATACAATAAAAGCATCTAACCCACTGGAAACAGATGGAAGTCCATGGTCAGGTAAAAAACAAGGCCGTACTTTGAGTGTTCTGTAGCATTTTGCTGTCAGACAAGTTCCATCTTGGAGTGAATATTGATAGTCTAATGTGAGGTGGAGCATTGCATTCTACAAGAAGGCTCACTAATATCAGGTATCAAACAACTCTTAGGCTTCAGATGTACCTGAAACTATTCTAATATACTTACTTCTCGAACCTCTTTAAGTGTATACAAAAATTAATGCCTACTGAGAGGCATCCACTGGGCAGCAAGGCCAAAATAAAAGAAAAACAGCAAGCTGTGTTGCTTAGAAGATTCTCAGACCAGCCTAGCTTCCTTAAGAGGCAGATCAGCCAGGCAGCCTAAAGAAGCAGAAGCTAGCTGAACTGCCTAGGAGAAGCAGAGAACAGACAAGCTGCAGGAAGATGCTCAGCCTCCAACCTGTTGAGCTACCACAAGTTAGACAATGTATTGCAGATAATCCAGCTTTCATCAGTTTCCACACATGCTGAAGTGGGTTGGTGAAGCAGCTGTCTTTCAGTAGTCTCTGGTCCTCTGAATGACAACGCACCCATAGTGCTTTTTGAAAATTAATTTATTTATTTTTAAGGATTAAAAACAAATGGCAAATTCTTAACCAAATTAAAAAAAGGGAAGACCTACTTTAATAAAACTAGAAATTGAAAGGCCAACATTATAGCAGATATGAATGAAATTCCAGAAAATCATAAGGTTGCACATTATAAATTTGTTTCAATAAATTGAAGATTCAAAAAAAACTGCTGAGTTTAGATAGCAAAATTAAACCTAAATTCAATGAATGATTTTAACAAATGCATACTTTGTAACCTTGAAATACTTGAAATACTAATAAAATACTCCATAGTAAAAATAAAAAACAGCAATAACAGAAGCAAACACAAGAAAATATGGACTTACTACAGAATTCTAATATAACTTAAAAAATTAAGACAAATACATATCATATAATTCCATAAATCTTAAAAAATAAAGCCTTTAAAAGTTACAAAGCCAGTAAAACCCTGATATTAATCATAGTATTTCTTTTTTCTTTTTTAAAATTATATATATATGTATATTATTTTGTGTTTTTATATCATGAATACCATTAAACTCAGATTTCAGACCCTTAAAAACCCAATTGAAAAATGGAGTTCAGAACTAGAAGAGGACTTCTCAGCAGAATAATTAAAAATGGTTGAGAGACACATGAAAAAGTGTTCAATATCTTTAGCCATCAGAGAAATGCAAATCAAAACAAATTTCAGATACCACCTTACACCTGTCAGAATGGCTAAAATTAAAAACACAGATGACAGCCTATGCTGGAGAGGATGCAGAGCAAGGGAAACACTCCTCCATTGTTGGTGGGAGTGTAAACTGGTTCAGTCACTTTGGAAACAGTGTGGCGGTTTCTGAGAAAACTGGGAATCAATATCCCCAAGGATCCAGCAATACCACTCTTAGGCATATACCCTAAAGACACACATTCACACCCCAAAAGCATTAGCTCAACTATGTTCATAGCAGCATTATTTACAATAGCAAGAACCTGGAAACAACCTAACTGCCCCTCAACTGAGGAATGGATTAAAAAACTGTGGTATGTCTGCACAATAGAGTACTACTCAGCAGTAAGAAAAAAAATATACTTTAAAATTTGCAGGCAAATGGATGGATATGGAGAATATCCTCCTGAGCAAGGTATCACAATCCCTGAAAGAGAAGCAGGGGATGTGTTCACTGATTAGTGGACTTTAAAAATATATATATATATATATAAAAGAGAGATTCCATTGTACACAAGAACTCAAGGCTATAATATAGCTAAATGATACCATGCCTCACTTCTGCATCAATGGCTTCTGGCAATGGGGTGGGTAAGGAAAGATTTGTTTTCTTTAAGGGTCTGGCCACAAGGAGTTTAATTATGCTCCAGTCAGTAAATGAGCATCATGAATGGACAGTTTTGTAAGTGGGGAGATCATAAGAGTGGCATGGTGCTTTAAGTTACCACAGTAGAGCCCTTTGGATTTTGATGATATAATTCCATCTGTCTAGTGGTTGTTGCCTATCTGAGATGAGTAAGCATTTGTTCACATTTTTCTGAAATAGTGCCACAAAATACTAACCATGAAAATAAATTAATGAACGGATCGTTTTAAGTTTGAAAGACTTTGCAGCTACATTGAGAATTAAGCATCTTTGTTAGATAATACTTTATAAAGCATTTATTTAGAGTAAATTAGATCAAATAAATATTACTAGTAGACTTTGCCATAGAAAACTAGCATGCAAAAGGATAAGTTTATTCAAGTCTGCCCATCATCATGAATTATTACAAAATCAAAATAATCAGGCAGGATATGGAATAACTGTAGTGTCACCACATATGCTTACAACTTGCAAGTGCCTAGGTTCAACACCAAGACCAAAAATTATATAAATCAAGTACTGGTCTAGCTATGGTAAATGAAATTTATATTTCTAAGAAGTTAAAGTTACCCTGTGCAGAAATAGATTGTATTAATATCTTTCTAATATTACTATGAAATCTATAAAGGCAAAATTCACATAGGATGGGAAGTTTGAAAGAAACAAGACAAAAGTATCAATGATAACATAAATAAATAATTTAACATTGAAGTACAAAAATAATTTCTCCAAGGAACATTATCTGATCAACAAATCTCAGCCAGTAAAGGCACACTAACTAAAGTAGCAAATAAGCAAGATAATATCAGAATTCAAACTTGGAAGGGAAAATTAATTTTCATTAATCAATGGACAAACAACTACAATAAAATACAAATGCCACAGTAATTACTGGAATGTCTTACACAACAATGCCACTGTGAGCATGGCTCATCCTAATACCTTGGGTGATTTGACATAGAACAATTCATTAGCTTGATCCTTATGTTAAATAGCATTTTAGTGAATCCTAAGTTTATAATGGAAAAGTCAAACTTAAGATAATACTGAACCTTTCTAAAATTAAAAATCAATGTTAAGAGCTCATGTGTTTATTGGTTTCTAATAATAGTTCAAGAATAGAGCTTCATATGTTCTTTTTAATGTTGAAGTATAGAATGAGATCAAATAATTTATTTTTCAATATACAAATAGAAAAAAGTGTAAATTGTGTTACAGGCTTGTAACATATGAAAGATGGTATTGCCAGTCACAAAATTACACTACAAAGCATCTGTTCTGTGGGGCTAGAACATCAAAAATGGTGATTTAATTTATACCAATTGAGCCATTAATAGGTAGACATCACATAATGATGCATAAATGCTACTTCAGTGGCTACATGTATTGATTATCCTTAAGAGGAATCCTAAAGTATATACTATATTTAGACCTTATAAATTGATCAATAGATTTGTGTCTTTCTTTTTTTTTATGAAATCTGTAGTACTGCTTCATTTGACTATAGAGGGTAAATGTCAGATATTATGTGCATAAAACAGTTTAAATTTAAAACTCCTAAAAAAGCAAAAATCAGAAGTTACTTTCAAATTTAACAACTGTGTTCTCTCTAAATTTCTTAGAATAAAAATTTGCATGGAAAAAATAAAGCAAATTATTTTAAAAATAAGTGGATTTTGATTTATACGTTGTTCAATGTAAGTAGTAGAGGCACTAAAACTATTAATTCATAATTTTATGTATTAAAAAATCCTCATTTCCTGGTGTTTCATTTTGCCATGTAACATAAAAACAATTTAAAAACAGTTAAAAACATCTATGAGTTTGCTAATTCGGACTCAGGTTTCATTGTCTTTTTTTTTTTAATGAAAGACTGCCTCTGTACTCAATATAAAATAGTTTACAAATACCATATAGAGAGGAAGAAAATAATGTCCCAACCAAGCTAGGCTTGTGGGAGAGTGAGTAGGTGGGGAGGTGCATGTATAAGCAGGTGCCTACATTTTTGCATGCACCTCTAGAGTCCAGATATCAACACCACATGTCTTTCTTTGTCATTCTCCATTTCATTTTCTGAGGCAAATCTTTCATTGGTTGACATTATATTTATTGATTGTCTAGAGTAGCTAGTTAATGAGCTCCCAAAATTTTTCTGTCTTCATGTATATGTGCTAGGATTTCAGGCAAGAAGCCCCATAAAGATGACTGCCACAAATCTTGAGTTCAGATCCCCACACTGTGGAATAAATACTTTACCTTTAAAAACATCTACCTAACCAAAATATTTTTAATTTTTGTTTTTAAAAAACAATTTAAATAATTGCTAAATTTAACAAATGATGAAAGTAATTGGAAAAATCTTGGTTTTCCACATACTGACACACTTACATGAATGTGCTCAGACACTGGCCCATGTGCTTATGCTTATACCTAAATATAAGTATGGTAAGAAAGCACTTCTAAGGCAAGATGTCTTAGACCATTGAAGGAAAGGTCAAGCACAATTATTGGGCTCACATGAATTGATTAAAATGTTGTAGGAAGCAAAATATGTCATATATATTTATGAATATAGTTTCTCTTACCCAAGGAAAGTATCTGAATTGCATACCAGATCCTCAAAGATTCCTAAGACCTCAAACACATTAACATCTTTTTTTTTCTTAGAGGCCACTCAAAGTTATATATACTACTAATTTTATCAGTGAAAAGAAGTTAATGAACAGGCAAAGCAAAAGGATTGTAATTTATTTTTTGCCATAGTACAAAATAGCTTACTTTCCAAATGTTAGCTATTCTCTAATAAATATTTTATTTGTAAAGATATTTTGTATTGATTCTGAGAAATAAGGAAGACCTAGACTCAAGAATGGATTTGACTTGTGGTAAATAGTGTTGAGCCAGCATCAAAAATCACATCATGCCTTGATTACTTAAATATAATCCCCATTTAAGAGAGTTGCCTATTCAGGATAAGTAGATATTATTCCCTTTAATAATAGATACAATGAAATAACTTACTATTGTATGGTGAGAGGTTAACTCTGTACCCTTTTAATTTGGTTCTTATATTAGGATGATGTAATCTTAACAAAATACTCATGTCACATGTAAATAAAATAAAATTTCTAATATATATATATTGCATATTATAATACATAAGTTCATTTAGAAACAAAAAAAGATGCTACTACATAAAATTCTGGTAGTCGCATGAGTCACTGTATTTTGGAGCACTGTACCAATGTGCATCTTTTCTTTAACAACTAATAGGAGCAAAGTTTTATAAAAGAACTTCACCTTTAGAAAAAAAAAAATTCTGAGATGGCCAAATTTCAGTTCATGGAGAATCAGAGGAAATGAGAATGAGAAAAGTTAATAATTTGAAAAAGAAAATCAACATTGAAACCTCAACCTAAATCCTAACATTCACAAACAGCCAAAACCACTGTGCCCTATTCACATACACATCATCTGGACTCTTAATTCCACCCCATCTAAAACATCCCTTACAGATCCACCTTTTATCACCAATTTTTTCCCTTTTTGAGGCACCTAATCCAATGTACAAAAGTACATTCTGTGAAAATCATTCTTAGTGAGTTGTGTTCTAGGGAACATCCCTACACTTTCTGTAAGAGTTGAGGGAAATGTCCAGCATCTGGTTCTTTCATGTTGTGAAAATCATGTGTCAGACCTTAATAAACTCCTCCATTTTAGTGATTCTTTGGTTAAATACAATGCAATAAGTCCCCCAAAATCAATGTAACCTTTATCCTATAGGCATTTTAACAGTTTGTGCTTTTTCTAGCCTAGCATCTTCAAGTCGTATTTCTGATTGTTCTCTAGTGCTTTGTGTTATAATACATCTGCTTTTCTGGTGACCTGTTTGACCCTTGCACCTGGCCCCTCCACTGTTTTAGCACCTGATTTATCCAGCAAGTAAATACTTGGTCATGTTAGTTTAGAGAGAAAATATGATTCCAAAGGCAGTAAACAAAATTCAATTAAGCATGAAGAACTCATCTGATAAACTAATCTCCTATGTTTTACTTTAAAAAAAAATCATCAAATAATAAAATAGGGGTAAAAGTTTAAAACAATCATTAAAAATGAAATTGAGGTAAAGTATTAAATGGAACTACAAATCTTGAATGTAGAAAGAACAATATCCAAGGAAGTAATCTAAAAATAATCTGCTGTTTTCAAAGGAAGCAGGGTAATGTTTGATGATGTTATAAGCTTCCACTGAAGCAACATGTCACAAAACTGAAAAGAAAAGAGGGACTTGGGATCTCACATTGGGAGCCACAAACATGCACCCAGAGGAGAAGAAGCACATAAAGACAAGAAACTGAAATCTGAGTAACAGGGCTTTCCTTTTAAGGTACTAAAGAACAAGGTTGTGCCTTCCAGTGTAGGGAAGCAGTTTGGTATGCTAGAGAATCCATACAGACAAAGGCCCTCATTTAGATAAAGAACAGAAACACCAGCAATGAAGAAGTTGTAATAGGATACATCCAAGCAGCTCATTTCTCAGCTTTTTACAGAGGCTAAAAGTAATCAGCTAAATCCTTCAATATAAAAACAGGTAAATATAGCCTTTGTTCTTAAGCTAAGAAACATAAAAAAATTCCATATTACAAGTTGTTCTGAATATTCATTTGAGAAATATGAACAAATTTGTACTCACCCCAAAGAGGACACTAATGACAGATGAAAATAAAGATGTCAGCAAAAAAAATGAGTTTCTTGTTCTTGCTTGAATCAGAGCATAAATTAGAGGTCACTTATAGGAATATGGATGACCCCAAAGGAGTGACAAAAATAGAAAGTTTTGCCACAAGCTATGCTACAACTTCCCCATAGTTGCATATACAAAAATCTCTCTAGCTAAATTTTCACAATTTATAAATTACTCTATAACTTCCTAAGATCAGAAAACTATATGCAACCTGAGTAGAAGTTAGACATATGAAATAGTGACTGATGCTCCTGTAAGGAATTAATGATCTAATCCTCACTTCTACATAGAGAAATCAACAGGCCAGAACATGAGAGCCTTCTGCTCATAGTCATGATATATCCTTTGAAGATGGATAATGATTATTATGCTTTGAGAACAACTTAATGGGAAGGAAATAACATCACTTAAAATGACAGATGAAAAAAAATATTTACAAATCATATATTACAATTTTAAAAATAATAAATTATTACAAAAGATAGAGCTACAAGGTTACATGAGATGGTTTTTGGGTGAAGAAAATGAAGAGGAAATGTCATAATAATATTATAATCTTAAAAGTATAACAGAATCTTTAAAAAAAGGACATAAATTTGAATGGGAACTATGGTCAGGGAAAGCATATCTAGAAAGATATGGGGGATAAGTGATGATAACACATTTTATATAAGTATGAAATTATCAAAATATGAATAATAATAAAGTAAAAACAAAATCTGATCAATTATGGCAACTTGATAATGTAGGTATTTACTTGTGTAGCCTGATTCCTAGGGAGATAAGTATTCTGCTTCACTTATGCTTTTCTAATCATCTTTGATGACCTCTAACTTATGTATTGCTGAGTAAAAACATAAGACATTAATATAATTGTGAAATGTCTATGGGTAAATTTTTGAGACATCTGCAGGAGCTTCATAAGGAATATTTGACTGAGAGACATAAAAGAAAGTATGAATTAATAGGGAGACTTCTAATATTTCAGGAAAGGAGTGTTCAAGATTATAAAACTATCCATTTCTAAAAATTGATCTATAAATTCATCAATTTATTATAAGTTGAATCAAAGTTCAATTGGGAATTTCTGGAACTTTAGCAAAATAATTTTAAAAATTCTTCAAAAGATAAAAATGTATATACATGTGTGTTTGTGTGTCTGTGTGTGTGTTGGTTTGCCTGAATCAGAAAAAAAAAAATAAAGAGCTGTATAAATAGAAAACTACAGTACCAGATATGGTAGTAACTATACTAGAAACTCAATAAACAAACTAAAACAGAAGAAAATTCTAAGAAACTAATCAGAAGATGTTATGAAAATGCCATTTCTAAGTAAAGAATTCTATTTATAAAACTGAAATAAATTTTCACATTTAATATAAAAATAAAGATAGACTATTCACATCAGATCAGCTTGAAGAAAGACTTCTGAAAATTAAAAAGACAGACAAATCATGTGAAAGAGCTCTCCATATAACATCTAATAAAAATTGTTTCACTACATAGATATGTCATATATAAATGCTAATTGTAATTTTTAATTTAAATATTATAATGCAAAGCAAAAGATAAAAATCTTGGGAAAAACAAGGCATCCTTACAAATCATCAAGGTAAAGAATACACCTAACCTTATTTTGTCTCTTATTTTGTGGTAGGAGCCTTAACAATGTATTTTACTTGCTGATACATACATATATATACATATATATATGATAGGCCTCAAATTTTAATTTGTTTAATTTCATTTACTAGGAAAGGGAAGTCTGTAGTCACAGAGTTAAGCTTACCCAGAGCATCCTGAAGTACTTGCCATAGACAGAGCACTGAAAACCTATAGCCAGTATATTTATTGAAGTGAGGATTAATGGAGAAAATTGAAAATAATGGCATGCCAGCAAAAAGTCTGACTTTAAGATCATTTTTCCACCAAAAGCACTTGGCACACAGCAAGAACTTAAAACATTAAAGACAAAATGTAACAGAAAAGCTCTCGTTATGAAGTATGAAAATATTTCCTTAAGAATACACAAAACATCTCTTATCAACCATGATAGCTACCAGTCCACACAGGCAAAGGGGTAGCAGTTACAACAGACAGCTTTGCATGTGGACCATGAGCACAAATGGAGACAGTCCTTAGGAGACTGCTTTCAGTGAGACAGCTCAACTTTATTTCAGAGTCTAAGGAATATATAGGATTGGGAATCCTGGAGACAAACCCTAATTTGTGTCAATGGCATGCTATCACAAGGTTTAATATATGGCTGTAGGGTTCTATAACAGAGCTCCTAGCACAAATTTTATTCTGAAATCTCTGCCAAGGGTCAAGCTAAAAATAAATCAGTCATGTGGCTTAGAGACAGCTTTCAGAAATGTTAGTCTTCTGGGCCAGGAGCATTCATGCTGGCAGAGAGCATGAAATTTTTTGGTGGGGAGGTAGGGAATTTCCATGTTACTGAACTTTTGAGAGAAGCTACCATGCTATGAGAAACTGCAACCTCAACCAGACAGAAAATTTGTTCCAGCAGGTTCATTAAGTAAGTCTTCACATTTACGATTTATTTTGCCTTCCAACAAAAATTACATCAAAAGAATACACAATAGAGAAAGAAAAATATTTTCAAAGAATTGGGTTTCTACCTGCAAAATATTAAAATTGGATTCTTACCATTACAAAAAAATCAACTCAAGCTACACTGAAAACTTACACATAAGACTTGACATTAGGGGGTTCGAGAGATGGCTCAGCGGTTAAGAGCACCATCTGCTCTTCCAGAGGACCCAAGTTCGATTCCCAGCACCCACATGGCAGCTAACAACTGTCTGTAGTTCCAGTTCCAGGCAAACACCAAGGCAAATAAATAAATAATAAATAAATAAAGTTTTTTTTTTTAAAAAAAAAAAGACTTGACATTATAAAACTACTAAAAAAAATATAGTGGATAAACTTCTTCATATTGGATGAAAACATTTAGATAAGACCCAAAGCACAGACACCAAAACCAAAGACAAATGGGTGAGAATTCACAAAATGAAATATCTTCTACATAGCAGAGGAAGCAATTAAAAAGTGAAAATATATGAATAAAATTATAAATCAAAATAATGGAAAGAAAGAAAATGTTGTAAAGTGCAAACTTAATGCAGTATTAATAACCTCAATATAAAAGGAACCCAAATGCTTTAATAAGAGAAAGACAAAATTTAAGTTGGCAATTAATCAGAATGAACATTTTATTAAAAATCATACCTTTTTTGAGTTGCTTTCCCCTCAGAATAACTTGCATTGAACATTACTATCCTCAAAAATATGAGGTGACTGATGTACTCATGATCTACAGAAGAAAGTTTTAAAGTGCCACTAAGCTTTTTATGCTAGGGGGTCTCACACAGATGTATGAGCGCATTTCACTTCACTATTACAAGTGGAGGCAGGACTACCTAATTAGCCAGTCAGCTTTCATGGATAAGCTGAAATTATATACGTTTTTATCTTTTTCTATAAATTTGTGTTTATATTTTGAGACAAAATGGAAATAATGAACGTCATATTTTAAGTTTGAGATGTTTTAGCTAAAAAAATTCCTTCCTTTGGGCTAGCTTATAGAAATCAGGTACTAGAAAACAAAGAATCAGAAGAACTAAAGAGGTCACTAACTTGAACATTGAGAGGCCAGCTCCCATAATTTGCTCCAGAGGAATAAAAAGAATGCCTCCAAATAGTGAAGGGATTGGATAAGAATTTTTAGGTGGGATAATTATGAATAAATATCTATCTAACTGACTGGTAAAATAAAGAAACATACACACTTTTTGATAACTTTTACTCCTTAAAAATAGTCTCTGACTCTATCTCCATTCAGGTGCATATCAACATTGTGGCATTATATACATACAACTACATATCTTTCTTTACTCACATACAGTCATGTATCTCTACACATGGTTATATCTATTTTCACATGTCTTCACATCTTTCCTTTACACACATTACTCTTTTACATATTTTTATACAGTTTCATCTTGTCCTTACAGTTATAAGTCTCCATGTAGCTATAGCTATCATCTCTTTTTTTTAGCAATATCAAGATTTATTTGCCAAATGAATTTGCCAAAAAAAGTTATAAGAGAATAGTTCAAAGCAGCCAGACAAAAAGAGACACATTATAATAAAGGAATAAAGAGTGACTTCTGCCTTGTCTTTAGAAACCACACGGGACCAAATCCACGCCCCGCATCCTTGCGTTCAGAACCAACCATCCCCCGCTGCCACCGTGTCCTAAAGAAAGCTGAAAGGGATATTAAAGAAGTAAAGCCAAAGTGGAGAATGAGCCACAGAGAAGATCTGCAAGGTTGTCTGCTAAACCTGCTCCTCCGAAGCCAGAGCCCAAGCCTACAAAGGCCCCTGCAAACAAGGCAGAGAAGGAACCCAAGGGGAAGAAGGGGAAGGCCGACGTGGGGAAGGATGCAATAATCCTGCAAGGATGCAATTATCCTGCAAAAAATGGAGATGCCAAAACAGACCAGCCACAAATGCTGAAGGTAATGGATATGCCAAGTGAATTGTGTACATTTTTTATAACCGTGTACTTCTGGTGACTTTACAGTTTGAAATACTTTTTTTTATCAAGTTATATAAAAATGCAGAATTTTGTTTTACTTTTTTTTTTAAGCTATGTTGTTAGCACACAGAACACTGCATTGTTGGGGGAGACAAGGAACATGTATCACTAACAAAATGTCTCCCAAGCTGGATTGATAATGATTGATGATGGAAAACATCTTTCCCTGATAATTTTGAAGACTCCTCTTGGCTCTCAGGAGAGAAGTCCTGATGTTGACTTCTGATGTATGTGGCCACCATGGCACTACATGCCTTGCGTGGAAAAACTCTAAATTCATTTTTATATCTTCCGCCCCCACCACCATCAGCATAGACTTAACTCCCTTAAGTCCAGAGAC
The DNA here is from genome assembly GCA_004025045.1 of Sigmodon hispidus. NCBI lineage: Eukaryota > Metazoa > Chordata > Mammalia > Rodentia > Cricetidae > Sigmodon > Sigmodon hispidus. Next base: position 107,434 of record PVIH01005083.1, read on the forward strand.
ATGTTGGAATGCCCAGAATTGGTTTTAATTCTTTGTTGGACAATCTGGACTTTGCAGTGACATCATTGTGTGTCCTCAAAAGAGCAGTTGTTCCTACTATAAAGGACTGCGGATTTTCTGATTGATAATTCTGCTGTTTTCATTTCATTTCCTGAAAGTCAAGGTCAGCTTGTGAAAAGTTGTTAAATAATATCCTCAATGTGAAATGTCAGCCCTCACTCCAAGGTCTCCCCCTTCTCAAAGCATCGAATAAAGACTCATCGAGTTTTATAGCAGCTTTCTGACTTTGGTAGTCTACATGAGAAGAGAGTTTGGAAATTCTTGTACACTGTTATGATTGTCTGCCCATGTCCTGCCTGAAAAATCATTATTGTTTATGAAAAGAATCTTTAATAAAGCTGAATACCGTTTGGCTTGGAAAAAACAAAGAAGAAGAAACCATGCAAGCCAGATGAGTTTTAGTGCTAAAAGAAAAAGATATCTAGAAAAATTATCTCTGAAATATAAAGATACAATAAGAACCAAGTGTGGTGATAAATCATGAATCAAATAAACATTACCTGAAGATCAGAGAACAGAGCCAGCCACATAGTTATTCATAGAGGCCAGGCAGTAGTGACTCATACCTTTAATCTTAACACTGGAGAGGCAGAGATCCATCTAGATCTCTGTAAATACAAGGCCAGCCTGGATTATGTGAGATTAATCCAGTCTGGAGGAGAAACAGAGCCAGGCAAACACCTTTAATTCCAGTCCTTGGGATCATATACCTTTAACTACAGCACTAGAAAGACTGAAACAGGAAGTGATATGGATGGGTAAATAAAGGAATATAAAGCAGGAGGAGACAAGTTTGGTCCTTACATTTCAGCCCTGTGCTTCTCAGTTCGCTTTCCTTTCCTTTTGTCTGAGGTCTCCAAGGAGTCAGTCTGAGGATTTGTAGAGACAGGATCCTTTTGGCTTTAGGATTCAGTAGTGGTGAGAAGTAAATGAGGCTTGTTCCTTTGTCTCTCAAATCTTCTAGCATCTAGACCAATATTTGGCTCCAAATTTTTTATTATAAGATCAATTAGGATTCATGGAATGACCAGGAGACAAATAATGGGACATCCATCCCCAATATACAAATGTGTTTACAGGAAAATGTTTTTGAGTTTAGTTACTGGAGCATGACCGAACTTCCAGTGTCTACACTGCTGAAGACAAGAATTTCTACTCCTCTGAAAACCATTGACTGACAATTGCCATGCAGGATGAGCTCTTACAGACTCTAATTCATACCTATTCATTCCTTCTTCTCTTGTTCCTCTATATTACTGTTGCTCTCTCTTTTTTCCTTAGCCAAACTCTGGACAATTATATGCTACATTTTCAGTGATCAACCCATTCTCATAACACATGAAGTCATACCATTTTTCTCATCCTAGTAGGGTCACAAAGACGGCCAGTGTAAATGCTTGGCCTTGCATATAACTTTCTCCCAGACAGAAAATGACAATGAAATATGAGGCATAACAATAACGATGGCAGGTAAAATTTGACTGGTCAGCGTATGTGTAGAAATTCATCTATTCCAAGAGAGGTATGTCTCAAAACAGCTTGGACTTGATTTAACAATAAAGAATATCTGGGAATTAGTCTTTGTGTATATTCTATAGGAGCAGTGTAGTCTGTCTGAATTTGTTCTGAAGTCAAAAAGTAGTTGTCTTAGAGACTGAGAATACTATTATTTCCTGTGTCAGTAAAAATATTTTGGTATTATTTCCCTATATCAGACTTGACTATTCACAACTATAAGTGTGCCCAAAGATGTAAAAATACTACCAAAGGGCTGTGAAAAGACCCCCTGACACACACACACACACACACACACACACACACACACAGCTCTTCTTATTAGAGAAGTATAACAGTGGCACCTAAAATAGTTACAGCCAGAAAACAAGAGATATCCACAGCCAGTCACCTCACAGGCTTTGACTAGTGAGACCACTCCACAAGTTTTATTTAGTGGGACTCCTCCACAGACTTTGCCTAGTGGGATTATCTAACAAAGGCCTATTCATCTGATAGGATCACCTGTAAAATATGCATTGTCATCTGCTGTATACTCTGTATACATCCATGGCCCTTGTCAGGTCTCATGAAAATGCCTTGTTTCTATGTAAACTATTTTACTTTACTGGAGGAATTAAGAGTAAAAGCACATGGGCTGAGTTAGGTACTTTCTTATTTTAAGTTTAAAAATTATTCTTGTAAATATTCTGACCCCTTATCATTTTAAAAAATAGAATGCAATATTAACATTAATAAATCAGTTAAGAAGTATCTTATTTTCAAAAAACACAGTGAGGTATAATACTGAAAAAATTAAGATATTGAATTAGGAAAGTTGAGAAAGTTATACTTGTCATAAATTTAATGATTGTATTCAATGACAGTAATATTTTTTAATCAATCATGTTCTATAACAAACATCTGTCTTTTAAATAACTTATAAAGCAAAATGTATAATACTGGCTGATTACATTGCAAGAAGAGAAAATAACAGGCTAGCAGTCCTCAAAGACATATAAAAATCAACAAATAAAATTCACTGATCAATAGAACGAGAATATATCACAATCTAATGTGAGCATTCCTCAGAAAAATAGACACATTGAACAAGCATGTTTAAGGTCACCACATGATTGATTAAAAAATAGTACTGTCATTGAATACAATTCCAGCACAAAGTTCCAAACTTGTGCCCATACAGACTAAACTCAGTAGTTACATAAATAAAAAATAATAAAATGAAATCTTAGAAAGTAAACAAGCAAATCTATTATATTGTCTTATCTAGCTCTAAAAATCAGAAAATAATATTAAATAAAATGAACAAGCTGAACAAATACTTACCACTAAGATTATTATGTGGAAAATAAAGAGATAAAAAGTTACTCGGCGTCTTAGTTATTAGAAGAATGAAAATTAAACTAAAATTATGTGAGAAGCATATGTGTTCCAAGACTTGCAGGGTCAAATTTTAGCAAGTATATAGAGGATCTAGAATCCTCATTTTGACAACCCAGTTAACTTTTTTCTTTTACTTGTAATATTGAGGGTCAAATCTAGTAAAGGGCTCATGCTAGACAAGCACAATATCATTGAGATATATCCTTTTCTCATTTTAGGGAGTAAGACAGGGTTCTATTACATTTCTCAGGCCAATCTTAAACTCACTGTATTCGTATCAGAACTTGAATCTTGTTACCTTTCTGCCATAGTAACTCCAGATCCACCAGGTCTCACTAGGGTTTTCTTATAATAAAAAATAATTTTATCATATAGCTATGAAAGTTATGGCCAAATGCTTACCAAAAACAAATTAAAACTTTTATTTATAACCTGTGGCGAAATGTATCAGCTCTAGTTTTAATTATCAGAACTGGAAGAAATGATCTAGATGTTTATATTATAATCTCTGATATAACCACACAATGGAGCAAAGAATGCTACACAGAAAACAAAGGACTTCCATATAAAACATGGGTGATATGAAATGAATGGGACAAAGTCAGACCCAAAAGAGTAAAGAATTTACCATCCTGGTTATGTTCCCTAAATTTTGTAACCTCAGGAATATAAGTTAATCAGCAGTTGTTTCCAAAAAAGTGGGCCAGGCGGTGGCTCATGCAAAGAAGCAATTTCCTTACATGGGAATTGTGAGAGTGGTTGGAAACCTTTATATCGCTAGTGTGCTAACAACATCACAGTCTGCATTTTTCAAAATTCATTCATTTATATACCAGGATTAGTAAATTCTATTTGCTTATAATTTAAAAGACAAAAATGGAGATAAAATGAAACATAACAAAATGAACCAGATATAAGCTATATAAAACCAGAAATGAATTATTAAGGCTAGAAATTTGACACTTTCTTTTTTCCGGACAGACATTCAAGATGGTAGTACATAGTGAAGTAAAGAATGGGATTAACATGTCATGTGAAACTCTGTAAGAATATGTAGCATGAAGTTTCTGGCCTTTTCAACTTGAGATCCTGACTGGTAATCCCATATCCACTAAGCTCCAAGAAATCACATAAGGGCATATATTAATTATAAACTGTTTGGCTTATGGCTCAGGCTAATTATCAGCTAGCTCTTACAACCTAACCTAAGCTATTCCTATTACTGTATGTCTTACCACATGGCTAGTGGTTTCCCCTGAGTTACATTATATCTTGTTCACTTGGGCAGGAGCTGACAGCATCTCTTTTGACTCTGTCCTCTTATTACTTTATCTATGCTTGGAATATCCACCTGCCTCTAAGCTGCTTTGCCTAGGCCAAAACAGTTTCCTTATAATCCACTGGTAATTCATAGCATACAGAAAGACATCACACATCAAAGACATAGTTTACATATAGGGTATGACACAACCTACTATTTTATTTGTCAAGACAAATTCTTCATGTTAATTGTTGACATTCCTTTGAGGAGTACATCTAAATATCTAGAGCTTTTCCTTATTACAAGTTTAAAAAGGTAGTCTTAAGTCCAGATAATTAAATAGGTTAAGTTTTAAAGAGCTCTGTGGTCTCTAAGCATGAATACTGCATTTGATTATTCCCTTAGTATTCTACAGTCCTAGCTAAACATGGCAGTAAAATTTTAGGAAATTAGGGGAATATGTGGTGCCAAATCTGAGGACAGTAGTGATTCCTGCATACTCAGGAAACTGCAGAATTTTCATTGGCCATGGAACTTTAAAATAATTATCTTTCTTCGTGTATACCAAGCAGATCTGGAAAATGAAATTGGCAAGGAAACACAACCAATACTTCAAAAATAATTTACTACTAACATTTAGCCTTTAATATAAAGTCACAATATTGCTGTGTCTTGTGAAAGAGCTAAAGATATGTTTTGAAAAGTAAATTGAATTGAATATGGTCTTTTCTTTGGCATGACAAACAGTTGATACATCTATTATAATTTAAAAAGCTAGGTATATCAGAGCAATAGCATTGATCTTTAATGGCATATATGAGTTTCAGAAAAATGCTTATTAAAAGCTTATTTAATCTAAATTGCTTTGCTATAAAAGTCTTTATTCACTTTATGCATGACTTTATAGATTTTTCCTTTTAAACACATGCCATTTAAGAAAAAGAAAAGGTATTTTCCCTCTAAAACAGAATGCAAGTGTAAGGATGGTTTTCTGTTGATGGACAAGGAAACCAGATTATGTTTGCACATCTGTACATATATGTCTACATATAAGCAGAAAATAATAGTTTTAAGTTTATAAGCTATAAAATTTTATCATGACCTATATTATCCCAAGGTTTTCAAGTTTGTAGTACAAGTATTATAATGTTGTTTGTGAATGAGGAAGACAATAACCTAAATAGTGCTAACTATACATTTTCATTAATTCTCATGACTAATATTAAGTGTCTGTACTTTGTACCAACACATTACAAAAACAGTTGAATCTTTTTAATCTCCAAACAATACAAGCTTTTGTTGTTTCCGTTCATGTCTCTCAGAACTGCAGGCAAGATACTTTTTCTAAAGACAGCACATTCTTTGAACACAGGACTTGGAGGAATGGAGCTGGAAGTGATCTGGAAAGTGTCTTCCTTAGGACTAGCTCTCATAGTATCTGAAGGTACCACAGAACCTGCCAATGGAGAACATCTTGTAACCTAACCAGCTTGTAAATATATGTTAAACCTATAAGCAACAACACTAGCCATTATAGAAAGATGTTTCCAAAAATACAATGGCATCATTATCATTTTCAGAGTCACCAACAGCTTCTAATTGGATTTACGGTCCACTCAATACAGAATTCATGCCTGGCACCTGTAAAGCTATCCAACTACCTATAACTGGTGAATCCATAAAATATAAAGGGGACATACTAATTTCACTTCCTTAAAATATAATCCCCAATTGCATTATAAATGCTTATCCTTATGCTTAAAGATAATTGCAGGTCTCACCCCTCATCAATGAAGTTTTTTTTTTAGCAGCCAGCCAAAACTATAAAGATTCCCAAGTTCTCAAGTATCTGGAAATATGTGACTGTGTGGTACCCAGACACAATTGATGTACCTACAATGGTACACTACACCCAAGGCTCAGGCAACAGAGCAACTAGGGGAGCAAAGATTGTAAAAGCCAAAAGTCTAAGACATCTGCTGCAAGATAGTGTCTTCTAGATATGACAGCAAAGCTGCTCCCAAGACCTCTATAGGAGATGCGAGAGTTAAAGGGGGAAGAAATTGGTATAGAAATGATATTTAATCCTTAAAAATAAATTAATTAGTTAAAAACTGAAGTGATGTATATAGAGTCCTCAAATATGAAACTCTCAAAATATAATAAAATAAAGTTTGAATAATAAATTAAATGTTCATGTTGTGAATGCATTTAAAAGATCCACATCTCTCAAAAGGTTTCAAGCTATAGTTATATATGCAAGAACTACATAAATCCAATAAATTAAACTGCATAGAATATAAAAATCCCATTTTAATGTGTGTTATTTAATTTCTTCTGGGTTTACTATATACATACTAAACATATTTCTGTTCCAATATTTCATGTATTGTTCTACAAATTTAGCGAATTGACAATTTTTTAGTAACTATTTCACTGGTTATTTTTAGCACATAGTTTATATATTTATTAGTTGTGTGTGTGTGTTTGTGTGCACGTGTGGGTCAATGCATAACACAGACTGGTATAGACATGAGAGAACAAACAGTGGGAGTTCTTGACCTTCTACAACATAGGTTCCAGTGGTTAAACTCCGATTGACAGCCGTGACAGCAAACATCCTAACCCATTCAGACATCTAACCAGCCCACTTGTGTACATCATGTATTTATTCTAAGTTGAGAATAACGAATACTTTTAATAATAATAATAATGAACCCTAGAGTTGAAGCTCAAAAAACTCTATTTGTACTAGAAAGAAAATACTAGAAAGTAAAACTGAATATATATCCCATTGACTTTAACATTATTTTTACATCCAAGAATTAAGCTATTAAGATAAGGAAAAAAATCTTGCAATTTTTAAAATTCAACCATAAAAATGAAAGAGATATGTCATATTTAAAATGGTTATAGTTTTAAGATCTAATATTCTAGAAATGTGATTATAGATGTGAAGGCTAAATATCTCATTAATTCTGAAGATGACCACTCATATTTATAAATGTAACTGTCAGAATATTTTAGCACAATACACAAAAAAGAATGAGTAATTAATGTAACCATTTATAACAATTAATTTGATATATTACTTTGACTCACTCACAAGATGGCCAGATATTTAAATACTCTTATAAATCTTTGTATAAGGGAGCTTTAGAATAATATTACCATGTTAACAAGTGACTAAATACAACATCTTGCCCTCTTCACTTTGGGTGGGCCTTACTCAATGTATCTGAGACCTTATAAGGAGAAAAGTCAGTACAAGAGTTTATTTTCTCTGCCTATTTTCTAACTGGAGCTTCTATCTATCTTCTCTTACACCTAGATCGAATTTAGAGCACTAGCTTTTGTCAAATTCAGCCTGGAAATCCAAATTAAAATGACACCATTGTATCTTCTGGGTCTCTAGCTTACAATATGCTTCAATGTTTCCATGATTTGGCAATCCAGAAAGTCAGTTTTATTATGTATATACACACAGACATATCTGATCAGGGTGATGTACCAGTTAATGACAGGATACATTCTGAGATCTGTGCTAGAAGTTTTTTATGTGAGTACATAAAAGAATGTGTTGTAAATGACTTTAGACTTTGTTTGGGTTAGAAATTTGGACTTGTCTACGAAGGCTTTTTTCCTCCAAAGATAACTCAGACACTTATTTTAATTTCATGCTATCCAGCTTATGTCTCAGACATATTACTAGCTAGCTCTTTCACCTTAATTTAACTCATTTCTATTAATCTACTTGCCACATGACCCCTAGTTCACCTGGGTCCTACATGCTCTTTAAGTGTTAGACGTAGTTTGCCTGACTCTATCCTCCTTCTATCTATCTCTTCTATGATTCCTCTACTAACTTCTACAGTACTCTACACAGGCCAAACAGCTTTTATTATTTATAGAATAATATAAAGAACAATCCCACCACACTTTTTTTGTTTAATTAAACAAAAAGGTTTTAATTTTAATATAGTAAAATTATATATAATAGAATAGTTAAGTAAGAATTATAGTTATAATATTTAGTTAATTTGTATTAATAATATTAAAAAATATTTTATTATTTATTTTATTTTGTAAGTTTAAAGTTTTATATTTAATATATTTTTTAAAATAAAGAAAAATATATTTATAATTATTAATTTTTTAATTATATTAAAGACTATAGAAGAATATAATATTATTTAAATAAATAGGAAGATTAAGTATTTTTTAAAATTTAGAAGTGATAGTGATGATATTTGTTTGTTTGGGTAGTTATTTAAAGGTATTTTGTAATGTTGAGGTATTTATTTTTAGTTTATAGGTTTAGAGTTTTTGATATATTTATTAGTGATGTAGGAAGTTTGGTATAGTTTGTTAGTTGTATTTTTTGTGTTTTGAAGGATGTTTGGCAATTTTTTTGTAAAGTAGGAACTTGCACTATTTTGCCTTGTTTTATTAAAATTTAGAGGTTATTGTTTATGGAACTTGTATGTTTAAGTTTATATAGTAGATTATTAAATAGTTAATATAAGAATAATTTTTTGTTTATTGGCTAACTCTTATTATAAAGTAATTTTTTAAATGAAGTTTTTTTAATGTTTATTATTTTTTTAAATATATTGGTGTTGTCAGTAGTAGACTTGTCTTATTGTTTAAAAAATTTTAAATTTTTAAAATATTTTAAATGTCATATTTTGTAGGTCTTAGAAATAGATAGAAGGAGGGTAGAGTCAGACAAACTCCATCTAACCTTTAAAGAAGAAGCATGTAGGACTCAGGTGAGCTAGGGACCATTTGGCCATGTGGCAGTTAGAATAATGGAAATTGGTTAAATTAAAATGAAAGAGCTAGCTAGCAATGTGCCTGAGACATAAGCCAAACAGTATGAAATTAATATAAGTGTCTAACTCATCTTTGGGGAGAAAAGCCACAGCAGACAAGTTTAAATTTCTAGCCTAAACAAAGTCTAAAGTCATTTAAAAGACTGTACCTTCACAAGAGTGTACCTTCAGAGAAGAAGAATGACTTGACATTATTAAATGTGACAATCTAATGGGATTTCCATCATAATATTGATGAAAATGTGTCCTGCTTGATTTATACATTCTAATAGATGTATAAATGAATGTGGTTTGGTTTTGTTTCTCCGAGAACACTAGCATACAATGTGTCACCCATACTGTATTAAGCATCTGTTACTTGTTTCACGCCTTCCTTGTTATTATATAATTGACTACTGATACCTTTATAATATTCTTGTACCTTCTGTATATTTACTCACAAAACATAGAATGGATGTTACCAACTAAATAGTTTATTAAAGCTTAGGACTAAAAATTAGCAACATTAATTTATTTAGGGGACCTGTAGTATAAATATAAACTATCTCTGGTAAACCGATGCAAGTGAACACTAGTCACAAATTTTTTGCTTTATTTGAGGGTTTTGCAGAACCTTCTTAAAATGAGACCTAGCTGAAGGATGCAAGAAGGTTTGCATTACAACTACACATCCTGTCTTGACTTATTTATCTGTGAAGATGTGAATCAGTAGCCTAAAGTCCTTACTACCACAGTCTTGAGCTTTTCATACCACCACCATGCTTTCTCTGACATGATGGAAGAGTCACATTATGAGACTATGAGTTGAAATAAATCCTTCCTCTTTCAAATTGTTTGCAAAGAACTTTATCACAGCAAAAATAATTAGTGACTGCTATGATAAATCTAACCACATGTGGCTTACAACCTTATGAAACTAACTTGCAGAAGAAATCTAGGGAACTCTGGAGAATAACTAATGCAAAAAACAGACTTAATATGGTCTTCTGATGAGAATTTTGAAAAGCAGAATGTTTCTGAAGGGACCAAAATTCTTCTTTTTTTTAACTTCAGAAGTTATTTTGAACAGCTCTGGAGTCAGGGAACTCTAAAGTCAAAAATAAGGAGATTCAGCTCTCTGGTTCTCTGGCTCTAAGATGATGCACTGGCATTGCGTCTCTCAGAAGAAAGGAGCATTGCATCCTCACATAACAAAGAGACAGAGTGTAAAAAGAACCCAAATGCCTGTTATCACATTACTTTATGGCAGCATTAATCCATTCATTAATTCAGAATTCCCCAGGACTCAAACACTCTTCAAAGTCCTGCCTTCCACCACTGTTGTATTGGAGCTTAAATTTTTTTTTTTTTTTTTTTTTTTTTTTTTTTAAACTTTATTTATTCATTATTTATTTTATTTATTTACCTTGGTGTTTTGCCTGGAACTGGAACTACAGACAGTTGTGAGCTGCCATGTGGGTGCTGGGAATTGAACCCGGGTCCTCTGGAAGAGCAGACAGTGCTCTTAACCGCTGAGCCATCTCTCCAGCCCCTGGAGCTTAAATTTTAAGATTGATTTTGGAAGACACATTGACACCACAGAAAGAAAGTTGCTAGATTACAACATCTCAAAGTTCCCTTTAGAATCTATCTGAATATCTCATGGACTTAAGGTCTTGAAATAGTATGCAAGAGTTCTGTTGATGGTCCATGAACCATTTATAAATTCTATAAAGAATTCAAGATAAGCAATTCATATTATACCTGAAAGAACTTGATACTTCTGGTGAGGCACAACAGCAAAACAAATGACAAAATTATTGGATGAAAATATAAGACCACATAACATCCAGGCAATGTCACAGTTGTTGCTAACTCCATTTAGTAAATTTTATAATAAAAATTAAAAGCAAAAAGATATTAAAACAGACAGTTTTGTAAGAAAATATACAGTAACACAGATTGGAGGCATAACAAATGACTGTAATTGTTAAGAAATTGGTATAATCAAAGAGAAACCATACATTTAGCATTGGAAACATAAAAATAATTTCCTTGGAGGGGACAGTAGCTCATTGAAGGCTGCATTTTATAAGAAAGCAATTCATTTAAAAGAAAAGTGTCCAAACTGAGAATATCACTATGGCGAACATTTTATTTTTTTAGAAAACAACTATCAATAGATGTTTTGTCCCAAGTTGGGTATCACAGGCACAAAGAAACTTCTATGATTTTTGTCTCAAAAGCCCAATATACATCTTAAGCTGTCAACAGAACCTGGCACTATCATACACAATATGCTAATTTTGCTATCATATGGGATACAAGAGTAAGAGGGTCATGGAGACTTTTTCAAAGATCTAGAAAGCCACTGAAGCCAGGCAATGTATCACAGAATCAGAGTTTCTATTAGGAGGTCCTGAGAGTATATTGTGCAAAGTTATGAATATGTAACAAAGTTGCAATGTAATGATTAATCCTTGAATAAATCCCCTTTTAATATACATTTATAAGTGTGCATAAATATTCATTCTATTAGTTCCATTAAAATATAATAAATTCTGTATGTGTGTATTCATTGGATTATTTTTATATACTTTTAGAACCTTGAAAAATACACAATGAATATCCATGATATTAGAGATGCTGAAAGTATAGGCTATGTACAGAGCAAATCTTTGGACACTGAGTGAGGCTGATCTCACATATCTTACACAGAAAACTAAAGGGCAAACTAGTGTCATTGGGAATATCCAAAGACACTAAAACACAGATGGTTCCATTCCAAGCCCAAAATGATAGACATAAAGCTATAGGTTGTGGCATTTTCCATGGTGAATTTTAGTTTGGCTAAGATCAAATATCTTCTTATACTTATACCCCCCTTTTAGAATAGGAATATTTTCTCTGTGCTATTTTATGGTGAAAATATGTATATTGATTCTCTCTCTTCATCTCTGTCTCTCTGTCTCTGTCTCTGTCTCCCTTCCTCTCTCTCTCTCTCTCTCTTTCTCTCTCTCTCTCTCTCCTTCTCTCTCCTCTGTGTGTGTGTGTGTGTGTGTGTGTGTGTGTGAGTGTGTGTGTATGTCTATGTGTAGAATTTCATAGAGATCATATATAATCCTGCCCCATATTTTGAAGGGTTGTTTTGGAAGAGTGTAAAACTTTGAAAAAACAAAGGTTATTTAGCATTAACAAGACAAAGGTGTTTATATCTTCAGGATTATAGCTCATACTTAATTGTTGATTTGCTTTATCACCCTGATTTATGGAAATATGAGAAAGCAGCCTCAAATCTTGACAGCATAGCTTCAAGTTAAATTTTTACCATCATGCATTTACTATTATAATGAACTATCACCTCAAACAATGTGCCAAAATGACTAATCCTTTCTTAATTTGATGATTATCAGGTATTTGGCTACATGAAGGAGAAACTAATAGAGTAGAGAATATAAATAACAGGTTTATTTTAAATGATCAAATGCAATAAGAATTAGAATGTAAAAGGAGGTATAGGGTAAAATATAGTACATAATTATTTTTAGATATTATTAAATTTTAATATCAATTTTAATGTATCAGAGAACAAAGATATAAAAAGAGAAATATGATGAGAGCAATCAATATTTGTTTGATAATCTATGCCAGGATCATTAATAAGCATCCTTAAAACATTTATTTCTTCCTTATTAGAACTCTGCAATGAAAAGATTTTTAGTTACTTAGAAAACGGGGATTACATAATAGATTTCTTGTTTGTTATTGTTTAGTGAATATATGTTATATGAAAACATTAGGAAAAGATGGAGTGAACCCTTAGTTTTACATGTTTAAACTGTTATATTTATACAACAGGACTGGTATACATATATGATCACAGAAACAGTGGCACTTAGCACAGAACCTGCAGAGCTTCAAGTCAAATGGAATCCCAGCACTGAGGGAAAGCTGGCACTGGCTCCCAGCCCTTATCAAGAGTCAAATGACATTGGCTTGCAAAGGAAGTTTACTCCAATCGAGTTTCATTAGATTCATTAACTATGATTAAGAATAACCCCTGTGCCAACAGTACATTCCCAACACAAAATAAACTCAATGATATTTCTGTACATTTTGTTGCATTTTGCCTTATTTATGTATATTTTCATTCTTTGCTTTATAAATGATAGTTTCTGGGCTTTTTTGGTGTGGTGTGTGCATGTGCTTGTGTGTGTGTGTGTGTGTGTGTGTGTGTATGTGTGAAAGAGAGAGAGAGAGAGACAAAGAGAAACAGAGAGACAGAGAGAGAGAATGTGTGTGTGTGTTTGTATGTGTATTTCTTGTGGCTTTTTCTGTTTCTTTTTAAATTCTGGTTTCTTTGGTTATTGTTGTCTGTTTGGCTTCTAGAAAGAGAGAGGTTGGGTGGCTGGGAGGGTGGGAAGATTCTGGAAGGAGTTAGAGGGGAACTAAATAATCAGAATGTATTATTGAAAATTTTCAAGTAAAACATTAATGAAGATTAAAGGAGAAAAAAACTGGGTTAAATCTTAGTACTTTAAAAATAAAACCAAAAAGCATAAAATGAAACAAAAATTGTAACATTAAAGCCTAGCATTGATTATTAGTGTCTAAACTTTTAAGAACTCAAGTACCATATACATATTTTGCTTATAAGGGGGTTATATTAAAATTGTCTTAGATTTTCTTGCTTTATGACATTATTTGTTCTTCTTCTAGTAAGCAGAAGTCACTTCTAAATGAGCCATGTATTTCAAGGACACAGTTTTGTGGTTTTTCTTTTTTCTATCAAGCTGAGTATTGAGGATCATAAGTACATACTACAAATAAGGAAGTCTGGCAGATGTAAAAAGAGTTGTGGCAAATGTGAATCAATTGTGGACAACAAATACCAAACTCTAAATAAATATTAAAAGCAGAGTGTCTTGAATATGTCCTCTTGAGAATCCTTATTGAAACATAGTGCATACCCTCATGGCGTTAAAAAGGTGAGGCCTTTTGAAAGTGATCTGCTTTATAATGAATTGATGCCTTACAAATGAGATCAGGAGAGCTAGTTTAGGAGCTCTTCTCTTCTTAACTCAACCATTGAGTTCACAGGGTTTGCATTCCACCCTTACTCTCTATCCTCAGCTCCCCACCCCACCCCATTGCTTTTCTTTATTCTGTTATCAAAGGGCACAATAGAAGGGACTTCAGAAACACCAATACCCAAATCCCAATGCTAATAGGGGGCCTTGGACTTTCTCTTCTCCAGAACTAAAAGTAATTCAATCTTATGTGTTTCATTAAAACAGGAAAGCAGAGTAAAAAAATTATTCTAGTTTCATTTGGACACTGTAATAAAATATTCCAACAGAATGTTACTTGGGGAAGAAAGGGAGTTTATTTTTGCTTACATCAAGGTCATAATCCATCACTGAAGAAAGTCAGAGCAGAAATCTGGAGGCTGGATCCAGGATGAAATACTGTTTGCTCTCTTGTTCATCCAGGTTCACACTCAGCTATCTTCCTTACAAACTACAGAACCAACTTCCTGGTGAAGGGTGACTCATATAGTACATGAATAACACCTTCATCCATTAAAAATAATCGAGAAAATCTCTCCCAGACATACCTGAAGGCCAACTTGATAAAGAAAAATCACTCACTTTCTTTTTAGATGATTTTGGTCTATTTCAACTTGACTGTTAATACTAAGTGGAATCCAAAAAAATATTTTCAGAGAAGTCTTAGTGTGAGGTTTTATTGAGGAAAACTCTATAGAAATTTTATAAGTATAACTCTTAACACTAATGCCTTCTGAAATCTAAGCATTAATCAGGATTTGTTTCTATTTTATTCTTTGGAAAACAATGACATTTTGGAATAAAGTAATAAATTTCAATTGATTGGAAAAAATGTTTCAGAATCTACACATCCACAAATTCATTAGAAATCTTTATCATATGTTCTAATTCATTATTTCACTAATCCTCCACGATTTAAATGGCAACTCCTTTTCATGATTAGGCTATGTACAACAGAGGATCGAAAATAGATTAGTTAGAAGTACTGCTTTTAGATATTAACTGAACAATATTATAAGATAGAGTAAAAATCATTTTAAGAGACAACAGCATATATCAAAAAGGAAATGTAGTATCTTGTAGTAGAAAGGTGCACTGACAGATAAGTAGAGCTCAACCTACAAGTATGTGGGAATATTGGGCACATACTGGCTAAGAGCAGATTGCAAATGAAGTAAACACCTGGACATAGGATTACAGAATCTGTTACTGATAGTCTGAATTTATCAGAGTAAAGTAATGACAATCTAACATTCAAAAACTTATCTGAAAATTTTACGCAGCAAATAGAACAATAGATAATAAAAACATCAAACAGTAAATTTTATTATAATTAAAGGTGCTGAATAAATTGAGTAGAGAAAGCCATAAAGCCTGTAATTTGCTGAAGATGCAACTTAGAGAAAGAATACTTACCCTTGCATTAATGAGGTTCTGAATTTGACTTGTGGTACCATAAAACAAATTAAAATAAAATTAAAACAAATATTGTAAATGAATAATATAGCCATTAAATTTAAATATATAACATTATATTTGTAACATTTGAAGCCTGAAACTATATAATAATGCTGCAGTCTTTAGTAAATTAATTATGATATAAGCAGCCATTTTTTCTAAGTATTAAAGCTAAGAGTTTGGGACAATAAATATTTTCACTTCAAAGTTGGGCAAAATATTTGGAGATTAATGTTACAGGGACAATTAAAACTGTGACTGTGAACAAAAGCCACATATAGATAGTGCATTGAGACTTCAGGTTTACTCATAACAACACAGGAGAGACAGAGACAAGGTGTTGAAACTGTGATTGATTCATTCATAGGAGTTAATAAGACTTAAATCAGGGCTGTAAAGTATAAATGAAACAATGAGTCATAAAATTAGATTGAGTACTAACCACATGAACAACAAAGAAAATAAAGTTTAGGCACTAATAAGATATTCAGACACACAAAAGCAAAACTGTCAGAATAGAAAACACTCAATTTCCAATGAATCAAATGAGTCATTTTTTAGACTTTCCATATTCCTATACACAAAAAAATGTATTAAACCCATATTAGAAGAGATTTAGATGCACAGTAGCAAGTAAGCCATTGTTCTCCAGGGGAAAAAAATTGTGCAGTTGTACAGCATTAGTAAGGTTTTAAATGGTGTATTTTTAACATTGGCTGTATATTACAGCAGTGCCATGAAACATGCAAGGCAAATTGCCTGTCAACCCAGACCAAAGTCTCAACTGCCAGAATATGCCAGATTAGAATTTAGTGAATCTTTTTAATTGGCCTGAAAGTCTTCAACTGTTCAGGATGAAGGATGATTTGGCTAATTAAGAATCTTGTGTGTTCTTTTTTGATCTCTAGCTAAAAGTGAAAATAACTCACTCAGATATTTTAAGAGAACTTGAAAAATGCATTTCTAGAAATGGCCTCACAAAAGTTACAAAAGTGAATTCAGAGTTTACAAATACGTTGGGGTAGAGGGCAGAAATTTTTGTATGTAAATATAGGTATAATAAATGTACTAGGCACATGGACACCTGAAGATCCTGGAGCAGCACCCTGTTCCAGAGCTGACTAAGAGAGCTGACTAAGAGCTAACTAACAATCACATAGGAGCTGACTGAGAGAGATTCCAGAGACAGATGGAGACACATAGGTCCCAAACTTACAACTGATTAAGAGTTCACTAAGAGTAAACCAAAAAAGCAATAGGCAGATGCTAGTGCAAAAATAAATATAACAATATAAAGAACAGCAAAGTACCACCAGAAGTAGTTGATGGTTCAACAACACCAAAATATAAGCATAGCAATGAAGAGGAAATAGAGTAAAACAACCTTAAAAACAACTTTATGAAGAAAATAGAAGCCTTAAAAAAGGATATTAAAAATCATATAAAGAAATAGAAGAAAGTACAGACAAAACATTGGAAGATATTAAAAGATCCCTAAAAGAAAATAGGGAAAACCAACATGTGAAAAAATATTTCAGAAATAAAAAATTAAAATAAATAAAAACAATAAAGAAGGCACAAACAAAGGAAAAGCTAAAAATAGAAAATCTAAAGAAAAGAACCATAACTACAGATGAAAACATAATCAACAGAATGCAAGAGATAGAAAAATCTCTGGAGTGAAAGATTCAATAGTGGAAATAGATACATCACTCAAAGAAAAACAAAAAAAGCATAACACAAAAAGTCAAGGAAATTGGGTACAGCATGGAAAGACTAAACCTGAGAATAATTGAAATAGAGGAAGAAGAATACCAGCTCAATAGCAGAGAAAATATATTGGATATAATCATAGAGAAAAACTTTCCCAACCTAAATAAGAAAATTCCTATAAAGACACAAGAAGCTTACAGAAAACCAAATAGATTAGACCTCCAAAATGTCTGCTCATCACATAATAATCAAACCACAAAACATACAAAACAAAGAAAAAAAAGAGCTGCAAAAGAAAAGGGCCAACTTACCTATAAAGGCAGTCCCATCAGAATAACACTTGACTATTCAATGGAAACAACGAAAGCAAGAAGGTCCTGGTCAGGAGTTATACAGACACTAAATAAGCATGACTACCAACCTAGACTACTGTACCCAGCAAAATGATCAATCATCATATATGGAGTAAACAAAATAATTTGTGACAAAACCAGATGTAAATAATAACTATCCACAAATCTGGCCCTATAGAAAGCACAAGAGAAAAAACTCCTAGCTAAGAAAACCAGATATACCCAAGAAACCACATGCAATCAGTAATCCCAAAGATGAAAAGCACAAAAAAGGGAAATACACACATGATACCACGAAAAATAACAAGAAATAACAATCCTTGGTCATTAATATCCTTAATAAAAATAGACTCAATTCATCTATAAAAAGACAAACCCTAACATGATGGATACAAAAACTGAAGTCATCCTTCTGCTACATACAAGAAACCCATCTTAACTTCAAAGATAGAAACAGGCTCAAGTAAAGGGTTGGGAAAAGATTTTTCAATCAAATGGTTTCAAGAAACAAGCTGGTGTAGCCATCCTAATATCTAACAAAATAGACTTCAAACTAAAATCAATCAAATGACACCAGTACAAAAATTACTAATTCATCTCAGGAAAAAAAATCAATATCTCAATCCTGAATATTTATACCCTCAACAAAAAGTCACCTACATATGTAAAAGAAACAGTACTAAATCTTAAACTTCACAGTGAACCCTACATACTAATAGTGGGAGACTTCAATACTCCACTTTCACCCTTCCATAGTTCAAACAGACAGAGGCTTAACAAAATAATAGAAGGTCTAACAGATGTTTTGACATAAATGGACTTAATAGATATGTACAGAAGCTTCCCCCATACACAGAGAATTATATATATGACTTAGCATCCCATGGAAGTTTCTCTAAAATTAATCACATACTTGGTCAAAAAGCAAATATCAATAGATACAAAAAAATGAGAATAACCCCTTGTATGATATCAGACCACTATGGTGTAAACTTAGAGTTCAACAAAAATAAAAACCACAGAAAGCTTACAAATTCATGAAATTCAAATATCTTCCAGTTGCATCAATGAAGAAGTTAAGAAAGAAGTTAAAGATCTTCTAGAAATGATTCCACACCACACCAAAACTTATGGAACACAATGAAAGCAGAGTTAAAAAAAATGATAGCACTAGATGCCTATATGAAAAACCAAAAGAAATCTCACACAAGAAACCTTACTGCACAGCTGAAGACTTTTGAACAATTAAAAGCAAACTCATCTACAAGAGGTAGAAGGCAGGAAATAATCTAACTTGGGGCTGAAATTAATACAATAGATACAAAGAATCAATGAATTAAAGAGTTGGTTCTTTGAGAAAGTTAACAAGATAGGCAAACTTATGCAAACTAAGCAAAAGGCAGGGAGAGCGTATACAAATTAACAATATCAAAAATAAAAAGGGGGATATAACAACAGATATCTAGGAAATTCTGAGAATTACCAGGTCATACTTTGAAAATACACTTTACTGAACTAGAAAACCTAAAAGAAATAGATAACTTGAAAAGGGCACTTCAGTGACTCTTCTGTATTTTGTAAATTTTGACAATTTTCTATGAATTTTCACCATATCATCTTTATGAAATAACCTTTCTGAAACTGGAATACACTTTTCCATTTTTAAAATTGCTTGTATATCTTCCTCTCACTTAATAGAATTGATAAATTATGTGGTTTGAGAACATAAATCTATGCTTTGTAGGTAAATATAAGATCTGATTTCATTCTATATAAAGCTTTCTTCACTATTTATAATTTGAAAATTTCTAAAATGTAACAGCATTTTGTGCTTCTCCTCCTAAGAAACTTCTTTGTACATCTGTACACTGTTTCCAATTGAATTATTTGTATGTCTTGTTCCCCTTCCCTTATTTTTGACTAAAGGAATATTTTTTAGACTACCTCATAGTGTATACTACAGGTCCCATGATTTATCATCTGGATTTAGTCTGTTCCTGTGTTGTCTATGTTTCTCTGTATTTGTGTTCTGGATTGTGAGGGTCAAAAGGCAGGCAGTTTCTTTACCACTGGACTTAACTGTTGTAGAAGGTTTCCGGGCTGTTGTAAGCCCAGAGGTTTGGAACCTTGGCCCCCAGCGGCTTTTTCCCCAAAGAAATGGATCAGACACTTATATTAACTTCATATTGTTTAGCCTATGTATCAAGGACATTAGTAGCTAGCTCTTTTATATTAATTCATCCCATTTCTATTAATCTACCCACCATGTAGCCCAGCCCATGGCTCACCTGGATTTCTTACATGATTCTTTTTCAGAGGTCAGATGGCGGATGACTAATTCCACCTTCCTTCTACCTGTCTGTCATCTGATTCTCCACCCATTTCTATGGTGCATTTCTATGCTGCCAAAACAGTCCTTTATTTACAGAATACAGAGAACATTCCACCACACTTCCTATTTTCTGTCTAATCAAAAAGTAAGGTTTCAATTTCCATATAGCAAAATTACATACAGAACAGCTCTCAAGCAGGAATTACAGTCACAGTACCCAGTCTATTTGTATTCACAAAATTAAAGAGAATATTCCATTATCTACCTTATCATTGTGAGTCTAAAGTTTCATATCTATATACCTTTAAAACTAAAAAGAACTATACCTATAATTATTAAACCTTCAACCATATCAAAGACCACAGAAGGATATAATATTATCCAAATAAACAGGAAGTGCAAGCAACTTCCAAATTTTAGGAAGTGACAGAGATGACACCTGTCTACCTGGACAGTCACTCAAAGTTCCTTTGTAATGTTAGAGCACCATCTTCAGCCTTTATGGCCCAAAGTCTCTGGCATACCTTTCAGTGATGCCGGAAATCTGACACAGTCCATTAGTCACTTCTCCTTGTGTCCAGAAGGATGCCTGCAAATATTTTTCTGCAAAGCAGGAACACAAAGGACCATCTCAGCTTGTTCTGCCAATGTTCAGAGGTCACTTTCCTATGGAACCTGCATGTCCAGTTTATTCAGCATACTATCAAGCAGTCAATACCAGAACAGTTTCTTGTCCAGTGGCTAACTATTGTCACAAAGTAAATTCCACATGAAGTTTCTTCAATGCCCATCATTTTCCTGAAATATATTGGTGCTGCCAGGAACAGACCTGTCTCACTGTCCAGAAAAGTCTAAGTTCTTAAAATATTTTAAATGCCATATTCTGCATGTCTTTGAAGTGTTTGAAGACTACCTATCTAATTGAAATATATCTTTGCATACCTACAAAAACCTAACTGACATGAATATAAGTTTGGTTATCATAGATGACTATTAAGCTGCATTTCTCAATTACACATTACAATTTTAAATGAGTTACATCAGCACCATACCTTAATCAAGAGTAGAAAAATACATATAGCATAACAAAATTGACCTTAAGTTTGCATCAATAAATCAAAATCCACTTATCTTTTCTAATCATTCCCATATCATATCCTCCCCCATTTTATTTTTTTAAAAAAGATTGACTATGACCATTAACCATTTATAATGAAAGCTCAATTACACATTACAATTTTAAATGAGTTACATCAGCATCATACCTTAATCAAGAGTAGAAAAATACATATAGCATAACAAAATTGACCTTAAGTTTGCATCAATAAATCAAAATCCACTTATCTTTTCTAATCATTCCCATATCATATCCTCCCCCATTTTATTTTTTTAAAAAAGATTGACTATGACCATTAACCATTTATAATGAAAGCAAACATTAATAAGTAATATTTTGGGGAAATTGGATGTAGCTTTCTTTCTTTTACTATTTCCTGCTGAGAAAGGACGATGCTGATCTCAAGGGGTCTTGAGGCTGGATCATCTCAACTGACATCTTGGAAGCTGAGAATGTTCAGGTGGCCTTGGGAAATGAAACCACATTTGCCTGGAACCAATCCACAGGTTTTGATCTTCTGTGGAAACAAAAACAGAAACTCTTTTCCCAAGCAACATATTCTTATTAACAGATTTCAAAGTCAAGATATCTTTAAAGTGTATGTATTTGTTTAACTTAGCAATCCATTGTCTTTCTACAGTTAGCTCATTAAAACTTAAAAAATTAAAAGAAAATACAAGAGTTATTCTGATGGGTTTGCCTTTATATGTGAGTTGGCCCTTTTCTTTTGCAGCTCTTAAAATTTTTTCTTTGTTCTGTATGTTTTGTGTCTTGATTATAATGTGGCGCACTGACTTTTTTTGGGGATCATATCTATTTGGTGTTCTGTAAGCTTCTTGTATCTTTATAGACATTTCCTACTTCAGGTTAGGAAAGTTTTCTTCTATGATTTTATTGAAAACATTATCTGTGCCTTTGAGCTGGTATTCTTCTCCTTCTTCTATTCCTATTATTCTCAAATTAGGTCTTTTCATGGTATCCCAGATTTCCTGAACATTTTGAGTTATGGCTTTTTTAGTTTTACTATTTTCTTTGACTGATATATCTATTTGAGCTACT
>PVIH01005084.1:0-77406 GCA_004025045.1 Sigmodon hispidus
GGATACAGGCACTGAGGCCTGCCGACCCTTCCTCACCTCTGGTCAGGGTTTGAATCCACCCCTCAGAGACCCCTGCAATTGGTTTGCTCAGTTCACTCAGTTCGGGGTTAGGGATCCTTGCAGATTCCCTCAGCAGCAGGAGCTGTGTGTGTGGCCAGGTGCAGAGTTCAGCTGCTCCTGCTCCAGAGTGCGCTGGGACACCGCAGAGAGCACCGGTCCCGGTGGCAGAACCGGAAGCAATGTCCGGTACCTTTTCTCAGAGCAGCATTTCAGCTTCTTCCCTCTGTGTCTGCTGCCGTCTCCTCGTTGTGTCTGTGGTGGCTCTTTCTGGCATCTGTCTGGTGGCTCTGCCTGCCGGAAAAGCTCTTCTTTAATCCCTTGCTATTGACATGATGCTTCTTGTGAAATTCTGAGGCTTCTATTATATTTCCTATTAATAATCAGTCAATCTCATCATTACCCTGTGCCAAATGACCAGGAAGGCCTGAATGAGCCCTGATATGTGTTATATATATATAGGATGTGTTCTATTTCTGATGATACAAACAAAAGGTTAATTCTGTATCATCAGGAATAAAGTCAGCAGTTTCAATATGAAACACATCTCCTTCTGCATAATGAGAGTTGGTTATCAGGTTAAGAGGTCCTGTAAAATCTAATAACACCATAAAAATAACATATAGTTCTACCTTCTGAACAGAATCATAAGGGCTCTGTGCCATCTTACTGAAGTTTTCTGATATATAACTGATCTTTCCTGATTTGTTTGCACCAGTAAAAAATGTAGGAGCTCCAGAAATAGGTTCATCCTGTACCACATGGTGGAAAATCCAATTAGTTTTCTTTATAAACTGAATCCTCTTACTTTGGGGATATTTATTGTTAACCTCTCCCAGGAAACCACTACAAGCCTTCTGTGGTAGAAATATCCATTCTAATATAATATTTTCTCTTTGCATTATAACTCCTATAGGGGAATACTCAGAAGGTAAAATAACCAAGATGCAGTTGAGGTCTGGTTCAATATGGTTCACATGTGCTTCTTGTAATCTCTTTTCCACCAATGCTAATTCTCTCTCAGCTTCAGCAGAGAATTCCCAGAGACTGTTCAAATCCTTATCTCCATCTAAGGTTTTGAACAAATGAACTAGTTCATAGTTTTTTATACCAATAGCTGGCCATATGTGAGCAATATCCCCTAGTAGTTTTTGAAAATAATTAAGTGTCCTCAATCTGTACCTCTGAAATTGTACCTTCTGAGGTCTAATTGTTTGCCAAATAATTGATAGAATCTACTCTTTGTATCTTTTCAGGGGCAATATGAAGTCCCCAATCAGGAAATACCTTCTTCATTTTTTCAGTATTCCCAAGGTGTCTATGTCTGGGTCTGCTAACAATATATCATCCATATAATGGTAAATTATAGATTGTGGGGATTGTTTGTGTATCAATTCTAGTGGCTGTTGGAAGAATATTGGCATAGTGTGGGTCTATTCAGCATCCCTTGTGGAAGGACCCCCCATTGGAACCTTTTACTGGGCGTGCATTGTTAAGAATAGGCATTGTAAAATCAAACATCTCTTTATCTTGTTCTTTCAAAAGTATGGTAAAAAAACAGTCCTTCAGATTAATAACTATAATAGGCCATCTTTTAGGTAGCAAAGAGGGTAAGGTTATACTAGACTGTAAGGTGCCCATGGGCTGAATCACCTTATTAATTGTTCTTAAATCTGTCACCATTTTCCATTTTCCAGATTTCTTCTTGACCACAAATACAGGGGAATTCAATGGGCTGGTTAATTCTTCAATAAGATGAGATTGTAACTGCTCCTGTACCAATTATTCTAGGGCAAGCAATTTCTCTTTTGTCAAAAGCCATTGCTAAACCCAAATAGGCTTGTCTATCAATGATTTCATAAACAAGGCTGTGAGTGACTTTGGGGTGCTCAGAGCTTTTAGACTGTATTGTTGTGCAACCTGAAAAACTCATGGCTGTTTTGTATAGCCTCTTGAAACATTGTCTTCAGAGGTATAATTGAGTATATGGTTAATATGTAAGCCTGGAAGGCTTAATCTGGAGAACCTTGGTTATGGTGCAAATGCCAGGAGCATACCCCTGGAGATCTACAGCCTGCTCAAACCCCATCGCTGTTCTTCCCCAAACCCAAAATAGCCACTGCAAGTAAAAAAGGGGTAACATGGCTAGGAGGCCTGGCCAGGCTCTGGGAAAAGCAGCGCCATGTTGGTCACCACATAATGCAGAAATTACCAGGGTGCTCTATGTATGTAATCTGGTAATATTTATTATTCAAAAAACACTTATGGTACAAAGAAGATTCAGATGGGGAGACAAGGAAGCAGCATGCAGGGGACTACCCCAGAGTAGTCTTCCCTAACTATGCTACAGGTCCAAAAACGGCTGAGTTATCTCTTCATCCTGGAATCTTTCCAGCTGGCCACACCCCTACTGGCTCTAGTTGCTAGACATCATCAGAGTTTACCTGGGTAACTTCTGCTTTCCTGCTACAATAGACACTCACAGCACTACCTTTAAAATGGCTTACAGATAAGCCTATATGGATTAATCAATGGCCATTAATAAAAAAGAAATTGCAGGCCTTAGAGCAGCTGGTACAGGAGCAGTTAAATGCTCAGCATATAGAAAAATCAACAAGCCCTTGGAACTCTGCAGGATTAGTCATTAAAAAGAAATCTTCAAAGTGGAGGAGGGTAGCAGATTTAAGGGCAATAAACAAGGCAATCCAACCAATGGGTTCTCTTTAGTCTGGATTTCCTTTGCTTTCTCTTTTACCAAAAGAATGACTGATCATTGTTATCAATTTAAAAGTTTGTCCTTTTCACAATAACCTTAAAAAAACAAGATAAAGAAAAATTTGTCTTATAGTGCTCACTTATAATAATTCTCAGCCTGTAAAGAGATATAAGTAGACGGTACTCCCTAAAGGAATGCTGGATAGAACTATGCAATGTCAACATTTTGTACAAAAACAAATAGAAAGTAATTTGTAACAAATTCCCCAAATTCATAATACACCATTGTATGGATGATAACCTATTGGCAGATTCAAACACTGATACACTAGGAAAAATGTTTGAGAAAGCAAAAAATAAATTAACAGCTTGGGATTTACAAATTACCACTGAAAAAAACCTAAGAGCAGATTCCATTAATTATTGAGGCTATAAAATAGGCCCACTATTAGGGTGTACGAATTCATGTGGGATTTGAGCTTTAGCAATGTTTCTTTTAGATAAGTGGGTGCCATTATATTAGTGGTATAAATATTCAGGATTGAAATCTCCTCTTGACCAATTTTTCTTGTGATGAATATGTGATGACTATTTTGGTCCCTTTTAATTGCTTTTAGCTTAAAGTGTGCTTTATTATATTTAGGTATTCTCCCTGTATTCCTGACCTCTCCAGGGCTTTAATCATAAAGGAGTGTAGGATTTTGTCAAAGACTTTTTTGCATCTAAGGATATGATCTTGTGGTTTTGTTCCTTTAGTTTGTTTATATGATGGATAACGTTTATGGTTTTCATATGTTAAACCAGCCCTGCATTTCTGGGATGAAGCCTACTTGCTCATGGTGGATGATATTTTTTATGCATTGTTGTATACGGTTTGCTAAAATTTTGTTGAGAATTTTAGCATCAATATTCATGAGGGAAATTGGTCTGCAATTCTCCTTCTTTGTTGTGTCTTTGAGTAGCTTGGGTATTAGGTAACTGTGGCCTCATAAAAGAAATTTGGCAATATTCCTTCCATTTCTACTGTATGGAATAGTTTGAGGAGCAACGGTAGTAATTCTTCTTTGAATGTCTGGTAGAATTTGTCGCTGAAACCATCTAGACCTGGGCTTTTGTTTTTGGGGAAGCTTTTAATGACAGTATCAATTTCCTTAAGGGTTGATGGCCTGTTTAGATAACTAATCTGATATTCATTTAATTTTGGTAGATGGTACCTGTCCAGAAAGCTGTAAATGTCTTTGAGGTTTTCCATTTTTGTGGAATTCAGATTTTGAAAGTATGATCTGATAATTCTGTGGATTTCCTGGGGGTCTGTTGTTATGTCTCCCTTTACATTTCTGATTTTGTTGATTTGGACACAGTCTCTCTGCTTTTTGATTAGTTTACCTAAGGGCTTATCTCCTGAGCGAGGAGTCACAAACCCAGAAAGATAAGCAAGGGATGTACTCACTCATTTGTAGACTCTAAAGAAAAATAAAAACATACAAACAAACAAAAAAAAAGCATGTCAAAGATTTACAAGAAGCCAACAGCCAGTATCAAACTTAAAGAAGAAAAACTCAAAGCAATCCCACTAAAACAAATGGTCTTGGCATAGCTGGATGGAAGTCAGAAGAAAAATGCAAACAGATCTGATCCTATCACCATGCACAAAACTCAAATCCAAGTGGACCAAAGAACTCAACATAAACCCAGCCACTTTAAACTTGATAGAAAAGAAAGTGGAGAAATACACTTCTACAAATTGGCACAGGCAACCACCTCTTAAATATAACACCAGTGGCACAGACACTAAGACCAACAATCAATAAGTGGGATCTTCTGATGCTAAGAAGCTTCTGTAAAGCCAAGGACACTGTCAATTGGAAAAAAACAACAGCCTATGGAATAGGAAAAGAATCTCACCAACCCTACAAATGATAGAGGACTGATCTCTAAGATATATAAAGAACTCAACAATCTAGAGCCCAAAACCTTGAATAACCTCATCAAAAAATGGGGTTCAGATCTAAAAATGGAGTTCTCAGCAGAAGAATTTCGAAAGGCTGAAAGGCATCTGAAAAAGTGCTCATCATCTTTAGCCATCAGAGAGATGAAAATCAAAACAACTTTGAGATACCATCTGACACCTGTTAGATTGGCTAAGATAAAAGACACAGATGAGAGCCTATGCCAGAGAGGATGCGGAGCAAGGGGAACACTCCTCCATTTTTGGTGGGAGTGTAAGCTTGTTCAGCCACTTTGGAATGCAGTATGGTGATTTCTCAGAAAATTGAGAATCAATCTCCCCAAGGACCCAGCAATACCACTTCTGGGTATATACCCTAAAAATGCACAGTCACACTCTAAAGGCATTAGCTCAACTATGTTCTTGGCAGTATTATTTGTAATAACAAGAACCTGGAAACAACCTAGATGTCCCTCAACTGAAGAATGGATTAACAAACTGTGGTACATCTACACAATGGAGTACTCAGCAGTAAGAAAAAATGATACCCTAAATTTTGGAGGCATATCAATGGATTTGGAGAATATCCTACTGAGTGAGGTATCACAAACTCAGAAAGAGAAGCAGGGGATGTACTCACTCATTAGTGGTCTCTAAACAAATAAGAAAAAAGCAAAGCATGCCCAAGCTGCAAACCACAACCACTGAACAGCTTGGGATCAGAAACACCCTGGACTGACACCTTGGATCCCACTCCCCCTATAGGAACACCTGACTCACTTTTGATGGAGGAGGGAGAAAACTGCATCTGCCAGGAGTGGAGACTGAACTAATCAATATTGGGGCAGTGGGACCATGGGACTGCCTGCAGTCTGCCCAGGGATGGGATGGGGATTTCTGTAGAAGAAAGAATGACCTGTTGTGGTGGGAGTCAGAAGGGACCTTGAATAAGGATATACAAGGATAGAAAGTGTGACTTCTTTGTTAATAATAATAATAATAATAATAATAGTAGTAGTAGTAGTAGTAATAAAAGGTAAAAAACAAAAAAAGAAATAAAAAAACCCAAAAAAAACCAAAGAAACAAAACAAACAAACAAAAGAAACAATACTTAAGATTAAATTTCAGATAAACTCTCACACCCTAATAGTAGGATACTTCCACATATCCCACTTTCACCCTTGAATAGGTCAACTGGACAGAGAGTCAACAGAGAAATAAGAAGTCTAACAGATGTTATGATGGACATAGATTTAATAGATATTTACAGAAGCTTCCATCCATCCAAACCCAAAGGGATGTACATATTTTTCAGCACCACACAGAAGTTTCTCTAAAATTAACCACATAGTTGGTCCTAAGGTAAATATCAATAGATACAAAAAATGGAAATAATCTCTTGTATTATATCAGACCATGATGGCATAAGTTAGATTTTAACAAAATAAAAAATCACAAAAAGTCTCCCATCTCATGGAAACTAAACATCACTCAACTGAACTACCTCTGGGTCAAGGAAGAAAGAAATAAAATACTTACTAGAATTTAATGAAAATTAATCCACAATGTAGCTAAACTTGTGAGACACAATGAAGGTTGTCTTGAGAGGAGAATTCATAGCAAAATTGCCTTATATGAAAAGCCTAGAGAAATCCCACACTAGAGAAATATCAGCACAGCTGAAAGCTTTAGAACAATTAGAAGCAAATTCACCTAAAAAAAAGTAGACTACAGGAAATAATCAAACTTAGAGCTGAATCAATTGAAACAAAAAGAATAATACAAAGAATCAATGAATCAAAGAGTTGGTTCTTTGAGAAAGCCAACAAAATAGATAAATCCTTATCCAAACTAATTAAAAAGCAGAGAGAGTATTCAAATCAACAAAGTCAAAAATGAAATGGGGGACATAGCAACAGACCCCATAAAATCCAGAGAATTATCAGGTCATACTTTGAAAATCTATACTCTACAAAAATAGAGAACCTAGAAAAAATGGACAACTTTCTGGACAGGTATCTTTTGCCAAAATTAAATGAAGATCAGATTAAATACCTAAACAGACCTATATAGCCCTAAAGGAAATTGACAGCATCGTTAAAAGCCTCCCAAGTAAAAAGAGCCCAGGTCCAGATGGGTTCAGTGTGGAGTTCTACCAGACATTCCCAGATGAGCTATTACCAATACTCTTCAAAATGTTTCACACAGTAGAAACTGAAGGAATATTGTCAAACTCTTTTTTTATGATACCACAATTACTCAAATACCTAGGCTACTCAAAGATGTAACAAAGAAGAATTACAGAACAATTTCCATCATGAATATTGATGCAAAAATTCTCAACAAAATTCTGAAAATCTTATACAACAACATATAAAAAATATCATCAACCATGATCAAGTAGGCTTCATCCCAGAATCACAGGGATGGTTCAACATACAAAGAACCCAAAATGTCATCCATCATGTAAACAATCCAAAGTAACAAAACCACATGATGATATTATTAGATGCTGAAAAGCTCTTTGACCAAATCCAACATTCCTTTATGATAAATGTCCTAAAGATTAGGAATATAGGGAAAATATCTAAATATAATTCAGGTGATTTACAAGAAGCAGACAGCCAACATCAAACTTAATGAAGAATAATTCACAACAATCCTACTAAAATCCTACTAAAAGGAACTAGACAAGGATGTCCTCTCTCCCATAATCTATTCCATATAGTTCTTGAAGTTTCATGTAAAGCAATAGTAGAACAAGAGGAGATTAAGGAGATACAAATTGGAAAAGAAGAAGTGAAACTATCTCTATTGCAGATGATATGATTGTATACATATGTGATCCACAAAATTCTACCAGGGAACTTCTACAGCTGATAAACTCCTTCAGCAATGTAGCAGGACACAAGATTGACTCAAAGAAACTGGTAGCCCTCCTATATACTAAAGATAAAAAGATATGAGAAAGGATGAATAAGGGAAACATCACCCTTTATAATAGCTGTAAATAGTATTAAATAACTTGGAGTACTATAACCAAAGAAGTAACAGATCTCTTTGACAAAATCTTTAAATCACTGAAGAAAAAAATTAAAGAAGATATCATAAAATGGAAAGATCACCCATGTTCCTAGATAAATAGGTTAAACATAGTAAAAACAACAATTCTACCAAAAGTAATCTACAAATTCAACGTACCTCCCATCAAAATACCAACACAATTTTTACAGACCTTAACTGAACCATAATCAGTTTCATTTAAAATAACAGAAAAGCCAAGATTGCCAAAACAATTTTTCTCAACAAAGTTACCTCAGGAGGCATCAACATCCCTAACTTTATGTTATAGTATAAAAATGTTGAGCTAATAAAAACAGCCTGGTCCTGGCATAAAAACAGACTTGTGTATCATGGAATAGAATTAAGGATCCAGTCATTAACCCAAAAATCTATGAACACTTGATCTTTGAAAATGAGGCCCAAAATATTCAGTAGAAAAAAAGACAGTATCTTTAACAAATGGTGTTGGCATAGCTGGTTGGTAGTATGTAGAAAGATGCAGATAGATCCAATCCTGTCACCCTGCACAAAACTCAAATCCAAGTAGGTCAAATACCTAAACATATCCCAGCCACTCTGAACTTGATAGAAAGTGAGAAATATGCTTCTACGAATTGGCACAGGTGACCACTTCCTAAATATAACACCAGTGGCACAGACATTAAGAACAACTATCAATAAGTGGGATCTCCTGAAACTGAGAAGCTTCTGTAAAGCCAATGACACTGTCAATAGGACAAAATGACAGCCTATAGAATGGGAAAAGATTTTCACCAACCCTGCTAGAGGACTGATCTCTAAAATGCATAAGGAACTCAAGAATGTAGAGCCCCAAACCTTGACTAATCAAATGAAAAAGTGGAGTTCAGAACTAAAAAGGAAATTCCCAGCCAAAGAATTATGAATGGCTGAAAGGCACTTGAAAAATTGGTCAACATCTTTAGCCATCAGAAAAATGCAAATCAAAACAGCTTTGAGATACCACCTGACACCTGTCAAATTGGCTAAGATAAAAAGTACAGATAACTGCCTATTCTGGAGAGGGTGGGGAGCAAGGGGAACACTCCACCACTGTTGGTGGGAGTGTAAGTTTGTTCAGCCACTCTGGAATGCAGTATGGTGGTTCCTCAGAAAATTGGGGATCAATCTCCCCAAGTATCCAGCAATACCACTTCTGGGTGTATACCCTAAAGATGCACAGTCACATTCTAAATGCATTAGCTCACCTATGTTCATAGCAGCATTATTAGTAATAGCAAGACCCTGGATACAACCTAGATGACCCTCAACTGAAGAATGGATTAACAAACTGTACTACATCTCCACAATGGAGAACTACTCAGTAGCTAGAAAACATGATATCCTAAAATTTCAGGCCAATCTTTGGATTTGGATAATATCCTCCTGAATAAAGTATCTTAAACCCAGAAAGATAAGCAGGGGATGTACTCACTCATTAGTTTATTCTAAACAAAAAAGCAAACAAAGAAGCATGTGCAAACTGTCAACCATAACCACTAAACAGGTGGGATCTGAAATACCTGTGATAGGCACCTTGGATCCCCCTCCCTCTAGAGGAACACCTGACTCAGTCTTGATGTTGGGGGGAGAAAACTGAATCTGCCAGGAGTGGAGGCTGAACTGAGCAATACTGGGATCTTGGGACCTTCTGCCCATGCTGTGGAGGAGATGGGGATATGTGGAGAAGAGTGTGTGACTGGAGGGGAGAGAAGGGCAAGGGACCTTGAATAAGGATATACACGAATAGAAAATATGACTTTATTCATAATAAAAAATTTTTTAAAAATTACAAGATTATTCACAGAAATTGACAACAACTTCTAAAATTCATATGTAACCATAGCAGACTTAGGATAATAAAAGTAATAATGTTGAGGAAAAAGCAATAATGGCAGAATTCTTACTCCATATTACAAGGTATATTACCGATCTAAAAAAGTAATACAGCATAGAGAAACCTGTGAAACAAAATAGTAGATACCATCATAAGTACATGGAATTACAATCACTGGATATTTGACAAAGTTACCAAAAAGTGCTGTAAAAAGACATCAACAAATGCTCCTGGGAAAATTGAATGTCCATATGTAAGAAAATGAAATTAGACCCATAGCTACCACCCTTCACAAAAATTATCTCCAAATGGATAAAAGATATCAAGTTGAAACCTGAAGCAATAAAACTACTAAAGGAAGCAAAATATAGGTGTGGAAAGGGATTTCCAAATATAACTCCATTTGCCCAGTAATTAAGGTTAGCCATTAACAAG
This sequence comes from Sigmodon hispidus, assembly GCA_004025045.1. NCBI lineage: Eukaryota > Metazoa > Chordata > Mammalia > Rodentia > Cricetidae > Sigmodon > Sigmodon hispidus. The sequence continues at coordinate 10,075 of PVIH01005084.1, forward strand.
TAGGATGTAATAAAACTAAGAATCTCTGTATAGCTGAGAAAACAATCAAATAAAGAGGAAGCTCACAAGGCAGAAGAGAATCCTTGGAAGCTATACATCTGACAAATGTGGTGGAAATCTTCTCTGCATGATGTAAATAAAGTAACTGGTTTGGCCTATGTGGAGCACCATAGAAGTGGGTAGGGAATCAAAGGAGAGATAGGTAGAAAGAGGGTAGAGTTAGTCAGTCGCCATCTGATCCCCAAAGGAGAGACATGTAAGACATACAGGTGAGCCACGGGCTGGGACATGTGGCGAGTAAAAAAATAGATTACAAGAATTGGGTTGATTTAAGGTGAAAGAGCTAGCTAGTAATGTACTTGAGACATAGGCCAAATGGTATGAAGTTAATATAAGTGTCTGATTCATTTCTTTGGGGAACAAAAGCTGCTGCCGACCAGGTCCAAACCTCCACCCCAAATGGGCTGGGAAACTTTCTACAACAAAGAATTAATATCCAGAATACATAAAGAATTCTAAAAAGTGTAGGACAATATCAATCCAGTTTAAAATTGGTTTTTGTATCAAAGCAGAGTTCTCAAAAGAAGAAATAAAAGTGGTCATGGAATATCTCAAAAAGTGTTCATTATCTGTTACATAATACTACTTTATGTAAAGGTGTGTAACATTTGTTTATGCCGCATTTGTTTAAGAATGTAAAGATGTGTTGCTTTGTTTGCCTAAGGTTGGTCTAATTAAAAGCTCAACAGCCAATAGCTATGCAATAGAGGAATAGGTAGGGCTGGTGGGCAGAGAGAATAAGTAGGAGGATAAATTTAGTTTGATAAAAAAGAGAGAACACAGGCAATAAAAAGAGACAGTTAATGGTGGGGCCAGCCAGTGTGGCAGCCACTACAAAGACAGACATGAAAGAAATAGGCAAATTAGAATTTACAGAATGAAAGATGACAAAAAGCCAAGTCAAAATGAAGATGAAAACAAAATCAGGTTAGTATAAGTTAAAAGAGCTAATGAGACAAGCCTAAACTAAGGCTGAGCATTAATAACTAGTAAGTCATCTCCATATGATAACTTGGGGTATAGCAGTCTAAGAAAGCCTGTTACAGTTGTCTTTTGCAATTAGAAAATTAAAACTACTTTGATATTTCCTCTTTTTCCATTCATATGGGCTAAAAAAACCCAACTAATAACAAATACTGGTGAAGAGGTGGGGAAAGGGGAGAATTTATTGTTTATGTGAATGAAATCTTATGCAGTCACTCTGAAAATTAGGGTAAAGTCTCAAAATGCTAACACTAAATCTACCTTTGTACAAAATTCCTTGATATGTGTCAAAGGGACTTAACATCCTACTACGTATATACTTGCTGAGTCATTGTTGCTCTGTTCACAAAAGCTAGGAAACAGAAACAACTTATATTGCCTTCAATTGATAATAGATAACAAAAATGTGGTACATGTGCAAAGTAGAATACTTCCCAGATATTAAGAAAATAGAAATCATAAATTTTGCAAATAAATGGATGTCACTAAGGACAGTGTACTGAGTGTGATAACCTAGACCTTTAAAGACAAACACTGCATGTTTATTTTTATTTGTGATTCCTATCTGTGAATCTTTAAATGTAAGTGTATAACCCAGAGTAACTACAGAAACATGAAAGTAAAAGGGGAACATGGAAGATCAAGCTCTAAAGAGAGTATAGTAAAGCATAAATGATGTAAAGGGGAAAATGAGGGACACATTTTAACTGACAAGAAAAGACAATACAGAGAGGGGGAAATGATTAATAATGCTAATAATGTTTTAAAAATCTATAGTAAGTCTTACAATTTTATATTTACATAAAATTTCATGTAACATATTTGTGTATATACAGAAAGATAGATTAAATTTAAACAGATGATAGATAAATATAGTTTAAATGCTATTATATCACTTGGGCTAACAATATTATCCAATTTATTCTATTCTATTCTATTTAGTATTATAATAAAAACCCAGAACCAGACATTGGGGAAAAGCTGAAATATCAGTGAGATAAAGAAACCACAGTCATTCTCACCCACCAACTCCTAAGGCCTATCTTCAGGAAATCTTTTGATTCCAAACCTCTTTCTCCTTAGTCCACCAAGGAAAGCTGAAAACCTCTCTCCTCTCCCTCCACCCAACTTCTTTAACTTTCTCTTTAACATTCCTAAAGCTGTATTAAAGGTGTGGGTCACCACTCCCTGACCTTCATAGCTTGGTTCTGTGGCTGACTCTCCTCTGATATTCCAGACTAATTTTATTAAATACATATCACACACAATATTTATGCTAAGAGCCATTGGTATATAACAAAATCCCTATTTCCAGGCATGAGAAGCCTCCTTTTGAGTTGTTTGGTCAATTGAATCCAAGAGTCTCCAAAAAATAAAAGCTATTGTTGTTACCCTTGGTTGCCTCCCAGAATGTGAAGATAAGTACCTATAGTTAAACACATATACCATACACTTCAGACCCAAGACTAGGAACTGACCTAGATCTGACCCAGAATCCCCACTTTTGAGGACTATCTTTCATAGTACAGGAAGGTACCATGCAAACTGCCAAGGTAGGAAAGTAATTAATAGTCCTGACCAGCAAAGCAAGATATGCCCAGAGGGAAAATAGTGGCACTTACATCTTGAGGATAGCAAAAAGCAGGCTCAGGCCCATTCAATAGGAACCAATTCATACCTGGCACTGTTAACCTAACCAACTGCCCACCTGCTACCTTCACTATACCAGTATAGACTCTATAGAATCATAAGCTCCAAATAATATCTTCCATCTATAAGCTGCCTTGTGTCATGTTGTTTTATCACAAGAAAAAAGTAGCTAATTCAGTGAACAAATGATTATTAATTATAAAATTTTATCTTGAAACACCTCCTTCCATATCAGATTCTATAAGAATATTCCTTTTACTTGACCCGGCACATCCACTATCATCAAGACTAATGCAGACTGTATCACATCATGCTCCTACTCAACCATCCAATCATTCCAATGAGTTGAAATGAAAATTTAACAATTTGACTTGTCTGTTTAAAATTCTTCAGCCTATTTATTCTGATTTTATAACATACCTTTCTCTACCGCATTCAACATGTATAAAAACAGATATGATTTACAATATTCTATGTCTAGCCTTACTTCAGTGGTATCCCTGAATCCTTTTAATTCACTTATACCACACAGTTATCATTTGTGTAAGTATATCATGACACCCTTCTTCCAAAATCTCTTCCTTTTATCTAGAAATCTAGACTAACCTTTTGTATATCCACTCAAAGCAGAAGCTCCAATGTATTCTAACAGACCAAGCCCAAAGTAAAGTCACCTGCCACCAACTCTGCTAAGTACCTGTTGTAACTCTATTCATGCAGCTTTCCACAAGTAGAAGCCATATATAATATTTCTTATATTACTTTGTAGTTATGATTTGTTGGGTATCTTCTTACCTGTATATTCTTTTAGATCATAAATGAATGAAATGTTATTTAGCTTCATCTTATATCTCTGGCCCTGAGCACACACAATAAGCATGGAAGGGAGATAGAAAAGCAGGGAGGTATAACAGAAGCACAGATTCAAACACAAGGCACCTATTTCCTAATCACAAACTTATTCTTTCTCCATTGCTGTCAAATTTGACATCTGTCTCCTTTATTTTTACCCAGGCTTCTAAAAAGTAAAATATTATGAGGATTACACACACACACACACACACACACACTCACACACACACACACACACACACACACTTTAGTTCACATGTTTCTACAGAATTACATTTGATGCCTTCCATGAGAGAAGAGAGAGACAGAGACAGAGAGAGACAGAGAGAGACAGAGAGATATCTTAATAGAGGAAGCCAGTGTGGGGTTGGAAAAAGACCAGATGTCAGGGAAACCTCCAAGAACTCACAGGATGTCCCTGGCTAGGTCTCCAACCATAGTGAAGGTGTTGCCTAAACAGGACTTTTCCTATAATCAAATGAATAGTCATCCTAAGTGTCATCCCAGAACTTACATCCATCAATGAACAGAGGTAAAGACAGGAATACATGGCTGAGTACTGGGCTGAGTCCCTGATCCAGCTGATAGTCAGGGAGGAGACACTATGAGGAAAATTCCCACAGTGATGGCTGGCTGGAGCTCTGGGGAGTTCAATGAATCAGGAACAGTCACCTGGGAACCATCTGAAAAAGGAACTAATTCCTCCAAGTTTGTACAACTGTCCACTGATGTGGGCAGTATGTGGAGCCTCAAGGGGAGGCTTCAGACTGTGTTTCTGTGCATGGACTGGTACCTTGGAGCCCATTCCCTCCAGAGGAACACCTAACCCAGTCTTGATATTAGTATGAGGAAGTCAGACTTGCCTAGAGTGGATGCTGAGTTAGTCCATCTTGGGACCTACTGCCCTTTCTGGGGAGGGGATAAAAGATGGGGAGGAGGGAGGCTGAAGGTTTACAGAGAGTGATCAGGAGGGGGAAGAGAGTTGGAACAAGGGGATACATGGATAAAAAACGTTATTCTATAAAAAGAAAGAAAGGAAGGAAGGAAGAAAAGAAGAAATTCCCACTGGTCCAATTTTGATTTTTTTGTAAAAATCAGACATCTAGCTAGCAAAAGTATCCACTTTACTTTGAATTTGAAAATTTCTATCTCTTCACCCTGATTTCTCCACTGAAATATGCCTTTAATAACTTGATATCATTATATAAAATATTTCAAAACTGTTACATCCTTCTTCCATTAGAACAGCAAGTTTGGGGCTTTGATTTACTTTGAGTTCTGATACTCTATGTAAGAACTCACCGTCTAGATTGTTCCTCCTTCCCATCACTGTTCCTCTTTAACTCACTATTTCCTCCTCATACCTGTGACCAAATGATCCCTTCCAGAATCTGCAGTATCAACTTTGTTTATTTTTGTCTCCAAAGCCACAAAAAAATCTTCTCATTAATCCTCCCACTTAATCTGTATTTACTGAAGGTCTAAGTTGTTCTGGTGTAGCATAAATAGAAACAAGAAACATCCAATGTTGTTTAAGAGGATGGACTCTTATCTACATGAGGGTTGGTAATAGCCCCTATGACATGGTCCCATTGCAGAATGAGATGGGAAACAGACTCACACAGAATGAGATTCTAAGATAAGAGGCTGAATGGAAAAGTAGCCTGCCATGGCATGACTTTCCAAACACCTTTTATTCTGCTATAAAACCTGACAAACATTTGTCAGAAAATATTGTTATAGTAACACTTTATCTTTAAGAAATAAAGAGATTGGAATAGAGCATTTTAAGCCCAAAATAAGAAAACTGTTTTTCCTCCATCAGTTTCAGAAATGAAAGTATCTCCAAATAGACCAAAGTTGATTTGGGTATGGTATGAGCTTTGCTTTTTGTAAATTATACTATTAACCATGATGGAAACAAATGGAAATGAAGAAGTCCAAGAAATGATACATTGTGGAGGAACAGTCTAAAGGTCCCTGAATTTCCCAGTACTCAAAAGTTTAGGCTGTAGTTAAAATTTCTTTGCCAAGGATAGTCCTTAGAATACAATGTCTGGCAGTACCTAAAGACATACTTAGATCATCAAATAGTTTTTATTCTTTTATGTAAACCTGGATATGCAGCAGATGCATGTTCAGTGAATAAGTTTGTCTTAAGTGTTTACTGGTCTCGACATTTTGGATGTGAGTCTAGTATTTAACAGATAAGCCATCTCTAAAGTTTATGCTTACTGGTTTTAATAAATTAGTTGGAATGTACATGTCTATATGAGATGACACTGTTACATCTCATAAATTTATCCATGTGACAAATGTTCACTGAGAACATACAATGCACTGAGTACATGTATAATAAGTTCATTGTCAAGTCCTTGCATTTCTTCCATGGTCACTTAGTACCTAACAACCATTACACATTGAACTTTTCCTTTTGTGTAGTTAGGAAAGTTTTTTTAGGGAAGAATGCATTTTTCTCCAGTCCTAATGCATTCTGACTTGCTTTAATTCTCACCTCTCTGTAGAGGAAGGCAGACATTTACCTGATGTTTGTCAAGATGGCAGAAGTGTTCTTAGTGCCATAGCAGAGGCTACGTTTTTCTAGAGCTATGCCTGATGCAACAGACACTACGAGTACCAAGGAAGTGCTCTTAGCAGTTTGAACTTCCATGAAAAATATAAGTTGTTTAAATAACATAAATGTACTTTCTCACAGTTCTAGAGAGTAAAATCAGTGACAGAGAAGGGCAACTTTCACATTGCTAGTTTAAAAGTACTGGTCCCTTCATGAAGGCCTCATCTCCATAACCTCATCTTAATCTAATTTCCCCCCAAAACTCTCATTTCTAGTAATAGATGCCCCCCATTGAAGATGCTATGGAAATGACAACAATGCTATGAATGTTGGTCTTTATTCAATCATGGAAATATGCTCAGATTCTTTCTTGAAATGATGAGTGGCTGCAGCTGTGAGTCTCAGCATCTAGTTAACTCCATAAGTGACTGGCCCCTGACACTCTACTTTGTACTGTGATGTTAAGCTATGATGGGTGATAGGTTAAGTATATTTTATATATTTTCAAAGTACAACATTTCTAATTTACAGCAAGTTTATTGAGTCACAATCCCAGAGTAACTTGAGAAGTATCTCTACCACCATGTTAAGAGTCCGAGAGTCTTCATATGAGTTTGAGAGACATAGTTCAGTTCTTCACATACTATGACTAAGAGAGCTAAAGCCACTTCTACACCCAGACTTGATTAATAAAGAAGACACATTTAATACTCTTTTGCTGAATTTGTTAGTCTATAACTCTGGCAAGAAAGAGACCATTATTTATTGAGTTCTCTCAAATCTCCTCTGAGCTTAGAAATTTATAGAATTATGGAAAGGGATGGAGGAGATAGCTGTACAGATTAAATGTTGTAAAAAAATATTCAAAGTAATAAGTTGTTTTGAAATGCTATACTAATGGCTATTTCTGTTTAGACCATTGTGGAAATGGTTACATCCTTCTAGATGCCATGGCTTAAGAAGTTTTGCTGGGAAAAAATGATTTCACAGCTACAGTAGTAAAAACTTAGTTTGCTCTTAGAGCCTTCTAAAGGTCACTGTGAACACTGGTATGAGGCATTATCTATGTTTGTACAACCTGGGATTTCTGATGCTTGCTCAGTCTGCTTATCTATCAGTCTATCTGAGACTTCTTATAGCTGCTCAGATTTCTGTTTAAATCCCCCTTGATCAGTGAAGTGAGTATGCTTTTCTTATTTCTTTTATCTTTTGAGATTACAATATAATTACATCATTCCCCTTCCCTCTCCTCCCTCCAAACCCTCCCATATTGACCCCACACCTGCTTGCTTTCAAATCCATGACCTCTTTTTAAATTGTTGTTACATACATGTATGTAGGTAGACATATATCCCCAAATACATTAAAACAAACTGCCCAAACTCTTTCTGTTCAGCTATCTCTTTCAGTACCAAGCTTATTATTCTAGTCTTGTAAAACACAGTACAGAAAGTCGTGTTTCTTTGAAAAATATGACATGCACTCCACACACATCTTCCTTTCTCTTCTAAGTTATCATTCTTCAGTGGAGGTAAAATAAGAAAAATCTTGAGGGCCTTCTGTTGTAAACAGCTGTGGCCTGGACTTTCCAGGCCTGGACCAAAGATTTGGACCCACATTCCCACAGAAACACACAGATGATTGTATTATTCTTATGCTGATTGACCTACAGCCCAGGCATATAACTTGCTAGCACTTGCTCTCAATCTAACCCATCTTGTTCAGCTGTGTCGCTGGATATCTTTCCTCAGAGCAGCATTTCAGCTTCTTTCCTCTGTGTCTGCTATTGTCTCCTCATCATGTCTGTGACTGCTCTCTCCTAGCCTCTCTTCCTGGCAACTGTCTCTGTTCTTCCTGTACTAAGAGTTTTCTTAGACTGGTGGCACCGCCCACACTTCTTATTTGCCTTTGACCAATCAGCTTTTTATTAAACTCATAGGTGGGACAAATATGTACATTACCAGCATAATCCAACTACAGACTTCACTGAATACAAAAAACAAATTTCAAGCTGCTTAAGGTTGTATTACATTTACCCAAACATCCTAGAAATGAGCTGTGATAGCTGGGTTTGATACATCTTGGCAGGCAGGTAGTCACTGCAGGAAGTCATCTTGTTTTTTTTTTTTTTTTTCTGAAAAGTTATGCAAGTTTATTGATAGAAAAAATATAATGTAACGAGTGTGTTCAGGAAGGGAATTTTAGAAAATACAAAGAATAAATAAAATAAATTTTACTTTGTAATGTAAACCGAATGGATTATTTTCTAAATGGCCACTGGACTTTCCAAAAAGAAATATTTATGCCTAAAGAGAGACAAATGGGCCTTATGCACATCTGTTTTGTCATATTCATTGAGAAATTGAGTCTAGAGAGGTCTGGGCTATTTTTTTCTTCTTTATTTATTTTGTATTTATCAAAAAAAAAACAGTGAAATGAATTTAAAATGCTGAAAAGTTAACAATAACTATGAAGAAGATAAAAATCTTAACCATGACTTATCAAGGGTGATAATGCAAATAAGATTGCTACACATATATTTACTTTGTGTTCAGCTTTCCCTCTGAATTTTTTTTTCCATCCCTGTATGTCCTTATTAAAGGTCTCTTCCCCCTCCCATCACATCAGGTCATTTTACTTCTTCCCAACTCCCCATCCCCTCCTTGGGCAGGGAACAGACAGTCCTATGGTCCAACTGACCCAATAATGCTTGGATCAGTCTCCACTCCTGGCCAAATCCAGTTTTGTCCACCCTCCCTCAAGAGTGAGTCAGGTGTTCCTATAGTTGAAGTGGGGTTCGAAGGGTCAGTCCAGAGTGTCTCTGATCCCAAGATGTTCAGTGGTTGTGGTTTGTCGCTAGGGCATGCTTGGCTTTTTTCTTGTTTGTTTGTTTAGAGACCACTAGTGAGTGAGTACATCCCCTGCTTATCACTCTGAGATTGTGATACCTCGCTCAGGAGGATATTCTCCAAATCCATCCATTTGCCTGTGAATTTTAGGATATCATTTTTTCTTACTGCTGAGTAGTATTCCATTGTGTAGATGTACCACAGTTTGTTAATCCATTCTTCAGTTGAGGGACATGTAGGTTGTTTCCAGGTTCTTGCTATTACAAATAATGCTGCTATGAACATATTTGAGCTAATACCTTTGGAGTGTGAATGTGCCTCTTTAGGGTATACACCGAGAAGTGGTATTGCTGGGTCCATGGGGAGATTGATTCTCAATTTTCTGAGAAACCACCATATTGCATTCCAAAGTGGCTGAACAAGCTTTCTATCCCACCAACAATGGAGGAGTGTCCCCATTGTTCCACATCCTCTCCAACATAGGTTGTCATCTGTGCCTTTTTACCTTAGCCAATCTTACAGGTGTTAGGTGGTATCTCAAAGTTGTTTTGATTTGTATTTCTCTGATGGCTAAAGATGAAGAGCACTTTTTTCAGGTGCCTTTCAGCCATTCTTAGTTCCTCTGCTGAGAATTCCCTTTTTAGATCTGTACCCCATTTTTTGATAGGGTTGTTCAAGGTTTTGGGCTGTAAATTTTTGAGCTTTTTATATACCTTAGAGATCAGTCCTCTATCACTTGAAGGGTTGGTGAAGATCTTTTCCCATTCTGTAGGCTGTCGTTTTGTCCTATTGACAGTGTCCTTGGCTTTACAGAAGCTTCCTAGCTTCAGGAGATCCCACTTATTGATTGTTAGTATTAGTGTCTGTGCCACAGGTGTTATATTTAGTAAGTGGCCTCCTGTGCCAATTTGTAGAAGTGTATTTCCCACTTTCTTTTCTATCAAGTTCAAAGTGGTTGGGTTTAAGTTGAGGTCTTTGATCCACTTGAATTTGAGTTTTGTGCAGGGTGACAGGCTCGGATCTATTTGCATTTTTCTGCACACTTCCATCCAGCTATGCCAACACAATTTGTTAAAAATACTATCTTTTTTTCCATTGAATATTTTGGGCCTCTTGGTCAAAGATCAGGTGTTCGTAGGATTTGGGTTAATGTCTGGATCCGCAATTCAATTCCATTGATCCACAAGTCTGTGTGTATGCCAGTACCAGGCTGTTTTTATTACTGTACCTCTATAGTATAATTTGAAGTCAGGGATGGTGATACCACCTGAGGTTCTTTTGTTGAGTAAAATTGTTTTGGCAATGCTGACTTTCCTGTTATTCCAAATAAAATTGAGTATTGTTCTTTCAAGGTCCAAAAAATATTGTGTTGAGATTTTGATGGGCAGTGCATTGAATCTGTAGATTGCCTTTGGTAGAATTGTCATTTTTACTATGTTGATCCTACCTATCCAGGAACATGGGAGAGCTTTATATTTTCTGATATTCTCTTCAATTTCTTTCTTCAGTGATTTAAAATTTTTGTTAAATAGGTCTGTTACTTCTTTAGTTATAGTTACTCCAAGGTATTTAATACTATTTGCAGCTATTATGAAGGGTAATGTTTCCCTTATTTTTTTTCAGCTCTTCTAACTTTAGTGTATAGAAGGACTACTGATTTCTGTGAGTTAATCCTGTATCCTGCTACATCGCTGAAGGTGTTTATCAGCTGTAGCAGTTCCTTGGAAGAATTTTTTGGGTCACTTATGTATACAATCATATCATCTGCAAGTAGAGACAGCTTCACTTCTTCTTTTCCAATTTGTATCCCCTTAATCTCTTTTTGTTCCCTTATTGCTTTAGCTAAAACTTTGAGAAGTATATTGAATAGATAAGGGGAGAGAGGACATCCTTGTCTAGTTCCTGACTTTAGTGGGATTGCTTTGAGATTTTCTCCATTAAGTTTGATACTGGCTGTCAGCTTCTTGTAAATCGCCTTTATTATATTTAGGTATTCTCCCGGTATTTCCGGTCTTTCCAGGACTTTAATTATAAAGGAGTGTTGGATTTTGTCAAAGGCTTTTTCCGCATCTAAGGATATGATCATGTGGTTTTGTTCCTTTAGTTTGTTTATATGATTGATAACATTTACAGTTTTTCGTATGTTAAACCAGCCCTGCATTACTGGAATGAAGCCCTCTTGGTCATGGTGGATGATATCTTTTATACATTGTTGTATATGGTTTGCCAAAATTTTGTTGAGAATTTTTCCATCAATATTGATGAGGGAAATTTGTCTGTAGTTCTCCTTCTTTGTTGTGTCTTTGAGTGGGTATTAGGGTGATTGTGGCCTCATAAAAGGAATTTTGCAATATTCCTTCAGTTTCTACTGTGTGGAATAGTTTGAGGAGTAACAGTAGCAATTCTTCTTTGAATGTCTGGTAGAGTTCTGCACTGAAACCATCTGGACCAGGGCTTTTATTTTTGGGGAGGCTTTTAATGACAGCTTCAATTTTCTTAAGGGTTATAGGCCTGTTTAGGTAATTAATCTGATCTTCATTTAATTTTGGTAGATGGTACCTATCCAGAAAGCTGTCCATTTCTTCTAGATTTTCCATTTTTGTGGGATACAGATTTTCAAAATATGATCTGATAATTCTCTGTATTTCCTGGGGGTTTGTTTTTATGTCCCCCTTTTGATTTCTAATTTTGTTGATCTGAACACTCTCTCTCTCTGTTTTTTGATTTGTTTGGCTAAGGGCTTATCTATCTTGTTAACTTTCTCAAAGAATCAACTTTTAGATTCGTTGATTCTTTGTATTATTCTTTTTCTTTCAATTGTATTGATATCAACTCTGATTTTGATTATTTCCTGCCATTTACTCCTTCTAGGTGAGTTCACTTCTAATTGTTCTAAGGCTTTCAGCTGCACTTTTAGGTCTCTAGTGTGGGATTTCTCAAGGTTTTTCATATAAGCATCTAGCGCTATGAATTTTCCTCTTAAGACTGCTTTCATTGTGTCCCACTAGTTTGGATACGTTGTAGAATCATTTTCATTGAATTCTAGGAAGACTTCGATTTCTTTCTTAATTTCTTCCTTGACCCAGAGATGGTTCAGCTGAGTGATGTTTAGTTTCCATGAGTTGGTAGGCTTCTTTTGGGTTTTGTTGTTGTTGAACTCTAACTTTAGGCCCTGGTGGTCCGATATGTTACAAGGGATTATTTCCATTATTTTGTATCTGCTGATATTTGCTTTATGACCAATTATGTGGTCAATTTTGGAGAAAGTTCCATGAGGAGCTGAGAAATATGTATATTCCTTTGCCTTTGGGTGGAAGGTTCTGTAGATATCTATGAAATCCATTTGCATCATAACGTCTTTCAGACTCCTTATTTCTCTGATGAGGCTCTGTCTGGTTGATCTATCCAGGGTTGAAAGTGGGGTATTGAAGTCTCCCACTATTGAGGGGCAAGATTTGATGTGGGATTTGAGCATTAGCAGTGTTTCTTTTACATATGTAGGTGCCCTTATATTAAGGCCATAAATATTTAAGATTGAAATCTCCTCTTGACCAATTTTTCCTGTGATGAATAAGTAGTAACCATCTTGGTCCCTTTTAATTGCTTTTAGCTTAAAGTCTACTTTGTTAGAGATTAGGATTGCAACCCCTGCTTCTTTCTTAGTACAGTTTGACTGGAAAATCTTTTCCCAACCCGTTATTCTAAGCCTGTGTCTGTCTTTGAGGTTGAGGTGTGTTTCTTGTAGGCAACAGAAGGATGACTTCTGTTGTTGCATCCATCATGTTAGAGTGTGACGTTTTATAGGAGAGTTGAGACCATTGATATTAAGGGAGATTAGTGACCATTGATTCATATTTCCTGCCATTTTTGGTGGTAACTTGTTTGTATTTCCTTTCTCTAGGGTATTCGTCTGTGGACCTATTGATTGTTTATGATTTCATGGGTGTATTTGTGGTCCTTAGGTTGGAGTTTTCCTTCCTATCCTCTCTGTAGTGCTGGATTGGTAGATAGATATTCTTTCAGTCTGACTTTGTCCTGAAATACCTTGTTTACTCCATCTATGGTGATTGATAATTTTGCAGGGTATAGTATTCTAGTTTAGCAGCCATGCTGTTTTAGCGTCTGTATAACTTCTGACCAAGCCCTTCTAGCTTTCATTGTTTCCATTGAATATTCAGGCATTATTCTGATGGGTCTGCCTTTATATGTGAGTTGGCCCTTTTCTTTTGCAGCTCTTAAAATTTTTTCTTTGTTCTGTATGTTTTGTGGTTTGATTATAATGTGGCACACTAACTTTTTGGGGGGGCCATATCTATTTGGTGTTCTGTAAGCTTCTTGTATCTTGTAAGCCTTTTCCTTACTAGATCAGATTGCCCAGCATGCATCACACCCGCATATACCTCAGCAGACTCCTAGACCATCCTCCACAGTTTTGTGTCATGAGCCAGTAATTACAGGACTCCTCCTTGTTCTTTTCTGTTCTCTAAACCAACACAATCTCAGACCTGCCAGTGGCTTGGTTTCAAAGAACACACTAACCTTGTTGTTCACTTCATTCTTGTAACCAGTTCCAGGATACTGTCTCTTCTGAACCACCCTCCTTTTATTGTCGACTATCATAAAGGCTTTTAAGCAGACAGGAGAAACTTCATCTTCACTAATAAGTAGCAGCACAAAGAACTTTAAAGTCCTTTCACCTTCTCCTCAGAAGGCCACCAGTTAACAGTTTATAGAACCAATAATTGACAAGCACCTTCAGTCACAAATACAAACATAACTCATTTTCTGCAGGCCTCTCATGCTGTCTGTACAACCAGGGCAGAAAGAAAAAGGTTTTGTGCCAATTAAAATCCCAATGTTCCTGGTTACAATGCTCCTGTCAGGCAAATCTGGACTGGTCTTCTCTTTCGATGGGATCTTACAGGACAAAAACTCATGGGCACATAATTTTGAGATCACTTGATTAGGCCCCACCTAATGCTTTCTTGCCATCCTCCTGATCCAGTAATGTACCATTGACATTCTGGCTCCAAAAGATATATTTAATAACCTCAATTCTGCCATAACTTTGTGCGTTAGTTGAATGTCTACAGGGGCAGAGGATCATAAAATACAATTGTTTATGATCACTTGAAATTGTATTTCAACTTTTTAAAATTTGAATCAGCAAGTTTGAAGAATATAATACTACAAAGATGTTTATGTGTGCCATGAGTTTAAGACAAGGAAAACATCGTAACATTTATCGTAAATTAAACTTTTTAAAGAAGTTTTATTATTTCATGTGTATGAGTGTTTCACTGGCCTATATATAAGGGTGTTGCCTACATGTCCAGTGACACAGAGTACAGAAGAGGACACTAGAATCTCTGGAACTGGAGTCACAGTTGGTTGCAAGGTGCATATAGGTGCTGAGAACCAAACCAAAGTTCTCGGCAAGTCCTTTTAAACCGTGAGTTATAAAGCAAAATTTTAATACTACCATAACAATGTCTTAAAACTATATGACAATATTATAATAAAATGAAATTAATACTGTGGCTAACTGGAAGAGCAGGAAATCTTTTGAAAATAGCTTATCATGGAGCTGAAGACATGGCTCAGTGGTAAAGAGCACTGATTGCTCTTCCAGAAAAACCTGGTTCAATTTCCAACACCAACAAGATGTCTGTAACTCCAGTCTTAGGGGACCTGACATCCTCTGCTGGACTCCATGGGTACATGTGGAACATATACATGTATGTCGATGAAACACTCATATACATGAAATAAATAATTTTAAATTAAAATAACTTATCACATAATTGTTTTAGGGCAACTACATAAAACTATTTCATACAAGAAAATTGATCTCAAATAACATTGATCTTTCAAGAAGTAGATTTTGCAGTTGGCTTGCAAAGTTAAACATTAGTGTTTGCAAGTAGGTTTTCTTCCAGAGGAACCAATTTTGCCAAACATCCTGTGGAAGTATTAATCAGGAAATCAGTATTAATCAGGAAAGGGACAGGAAATGGAGCAGGAAAGAGTGTAGCCATGTACCTAAGGAAGCTTAGAATCTTCTTGGTTTCTTAGAGAATCAGAAGAATGCTCATAATTAATGTTCTATGCATGAGAAAATAGAATAGAGGCAGAAGCAGCAACACTAGCAGAGTCCTTAGATTTGATGCTTTGAACCCACAGAGGCAACTCTTTGTCCTGAGGATTGATGACAGGGGAAACAGCAAAGCCATAGAATGAATAATGGACCAAAGAATCCAAGGTGATCTGTATTTTCATGTGGGGACCCTGAATTCATGGGTACAGGCTGAACCAATCATAGATCAAAAACATTTGGAAAATTAAAAAGTAGGTTCTTTCACTAAACATCGAGGGACTTTTTTCACTATTCTCTTTTAAAATGTACTGTAAGAATGACATTTTATGTAACAATTATATGATGTATTATGTGAAGTATTATAAGTAATCCAGAGATGGTTTATAGCAGAGTGAGGAACATGCACAGGTCATATACAAATGTTGTCATCTGTAGACTGTGGCATCTATGTAGGTTCAAGAAACTGCTATCACTACTAGGGTATGGCCATTGCAACAACACAGAGAAATGTAGGAAAATTGCTCCTGGGTCCCATTTGATGTGAGCAGAATAATGGGTTTTATTCTGATGTAACTAACATTAGAGTTACATTAGAAACATATCAGAGCATGGTTCCCAGCCCCAGTGCTGGGACAGAAAAAGTGAAGATATATATAGATAAGACATTCTTAGGATAAACATCTACAAATCTCTGGTATTGAATTAAAAGATCACAGCATCCAGCTGGAGTCCATAAATTAAAATACCTCCCCCCCTCTCTCTCTATATATATATACATATATATATATTATATACAGACATGCACACACAAATACACATATTAACACACAAATATATTATACTGTGCACACACAAATACATGCATAATACTCTCTCTCATACATACACACATCCACAGAAACATACATACATTTATATACAGGAAATATTTTGCTCAAGCCTATGTAGAGACTGCAAAGAGAGATCCTTCCAAGAGGCCATTTTTCTGAGAGTCTCTGGTTGTGGACCTTGTCCCCATAGAACCATGTACTAGACTTTTTCACTTAGACCTAGAGCTGGGACATCTGCCTGTTCATGTACCTTGGGCAGCAGAAGAGCTGACTGTGAATGTAGTTAATTCTTCAGACATTCAGATGTCAGTCCAAGTCTATAAAGAATAAAAGGAATTAAAGAAATATGGCACTATCAAAGGAAAAAAAAACCTAGACTCAAATAACCAACTGTAAAAATTGTCTAAACTGACAAAGAATTTAAAATAATACTCTTAGAGAAGCTCATTGGCTGCATATCTTAAGAGAGAAATGGGCATCTATATCAATGCCCTCCAACAAGGCTCAGGGAATATCATAGAGGAGGGGTGGAGAGAATGTGATAGCCAATGATAACATACTGTTCTCTGAATATGATGTGGCTCTTCTAAGCATAAACTCATAGCAGCTGTGGTTACCTATATAAGACCTTCACAAATCCAGCCAGTTAAAAGTATATTTCTACTACAAAAATTATAAAACCCAAGAATAGAACCATATATAACCATCATCCAATCTTTTGGCCATCATAAAGAGAAGAGAGTGAGGAGAAGTTAGTTTTTTCAGTAAACAATGTTGGTGATATGGATATTCACTGCAAAGGACAAAATCACATTCTTGTATTACACATTACACTATACACAAAAAATAGAGTAAAACAAATTTCTAAAAGAACAATTCAAATACTATCACACTCACATATACATCAAAAAAATAACTTAGGGCGAAAACTGTGCTTTCACCTTGGCAATTTACTGTTGGATAAAGTATGAAAGGCTGTGAGTAATAAAAGTGAAACTGCAAAAGCATACATCTATCATACTGAAAGATGTTAGGTGTCTATACAAAGGAAACTGGCATTTGAAAAATGATGTTCCCACATTCATTGCCACATTATTCTCAAATGTGTTGCCACATGAATGTAGCCTCATTATCCATAGAGAGATGGACTGATAAAGAAAATGTGCTTTAACACACAGTGCAATATATTTTGGCTTTAGAGGGAAGCAGGCATATTATTTTCAACAACCTACAGAATATTAAGCTAAGTGAAGTGAATCAGACACAGAGCAAGTAGTACATGATGTCAGTTATGTGATAAATAGAAAATAGCAAATTCACAGAAGCAGAATGAAAGAGTGGCTTCCAGTGCTACCACAAAGTGGAAATGGGTGTTTCCCAAGAAGTAGGGAACTGACTATACAGGATAAATAAGAAATAAAAATACTATATGGTATATATTTTTTCCATATTTATTTATTTTATTTTTTCATAAAAAAGAACTTTATTTTCTAAAAAATTAAGAGTGACAAGAAAAAAACAAATATGTAACAATGCCAATGTGTAGAATGAATAGTGTTGAGGTCAAATGAACAGAAGAAAACTATATTAAATATAATTTTCAGGTCCAAGTTCAGTGGTTGTGGTTTGCAGATTGGGTGTTCTTTACTTTTTTAAAAGTCCACTAATAAGTGAGTACATCCCATGCTTATCTTTCTGGGTTTGTGGTATCTTGCTCAGGAGAATATTCTCCAATTGCATCCATTTACCTGAAAATTTTAGGGTATCAGTTTTTTTCTTACTATTGAGTAGTATTCCATTGTGTAGATGTACCACACTTTGTTAATCCGTTCCTCAGTTGAGGGGCATCTAGGTTGTTTCTAGGTTCTTGTTATTATGAATAATTCTGCTATAAACATGGTTGAACTAATGTTTTTGGGGTGGAATGTGTGTCTTTAGGGTTTATGTAGTGGTATTGCTGGGTCCTTAGGGAGATTGATTTCCAGCTTTCTGAGAAACTGCCATACTGCATTCCAGAGTGGCTAGCAATATTATACTATATGCACAAAATGTTGATATTATGATAAATTTTATATTAAATATTTGTATTACTAGAAATTAAGATTTTATAGATAATTGGTTAGTCTCATAGTCCGGTGATGGTCTCATATATGTAATACACCTCCATGCTCTTCAAGTTGTAAAAGTTTAATTATGTATAGTTTCTTCTATATCAACAAATGACAGGAGACAGATAATGATAATATATTTTACATTGATAGAAAGTCAGAGAGACAGATTAAAAACAATGTTGTATAAGGAAGCATTTAACCAGTTTGTTGTTACTGTAAGCACACCTCTCTCTCTTTATCCTTCTCTCTCGTTCTCCTCACTTCCTATCAAAATCTCAGTTTCATAATTATAGGATTAAATAAAAACCCCTTCTCTGCTTTGAAAATCCCCTCCAATGAAATCCCCGAACTCCAAAGTTCAGACAACTTAAAAATTTTATCTGCTCCCAGCTCAGCCTTCATTCAGCATCTGTCAGGTCAGCACATCCACCTTCCTAGAACTACAGGGTCTAAAATAGTGGGTGGGCAGTTAAGGAGAGAAAATGGAACTTTGAAAAAATTTCCCATCACCAGCCCCAGATCTGCTGATTTGTTAAAGTACATTACTACACTAAAAAAAATTGAGAAGTCAAGGCCATCATCAGAGCCAGCTGGAAAAGCTTCAATCCCAGTGTGAATGCACTCCTCTCTTTGTTTGGCCTGACTGCAAACATGTGCCTGTGCTTTGATGGAGAAAGGAGAGAGGGCCCACAGATCCCTGGCAAATGTAGTTCTAAATAGTCCTTCTTTTACCTCACCTGGATTCCCCAACCTTGAGGTTGAAATAGTGTTGGGCTGGAGTAAGCAGAAATGTGTTTGCATCCATATGGCATGTGGTAATATCAAGGACTATTGTATTTTTATTGGCCTTGAAGGTCTCTATGACATAGGACACTTTGCCTTAAATTTTAGAATCTACAATTTTAGTTGCAAATGTTTATGACCCTCCCTGGCATCTTACAGAACTCAGTTTGGAAAATGTAGACAAGAAATTTGTGACTATATTGCTGGTATGGGTTCCTAGTAGACAGATTTGTCTGAATAACTCAGATTTACAGAAAACAGCAAAGCACACTTATACAGCAACACGCACTGTCTAAACTTCAACTGCAGCTCACCTTTCATCCAGGTGCCTTGAGCAATTACAATCTAAAAATCACAAATGATAATCTCAAATCTAACTTATTTACCATAGATAAAGTTAATGATGTTCTCCCTCCATGCATATAATGTATGATCTGCATTTAAGTATTTCTTTTTGTTTGGTAATTTATTAGTAGTTTATTTTTTATCTACTTAAAAAGTTTTTTCCCATATATATCACTGCTCTCCCTCCCTTTCCTTCTCCCAGTCCCTCCCAGTCTTCCCTCATCCTCCCCCACCCCCATTCCCCTTTTCAGTCCCCAAAGAGGGCAAGGAGTTCCAAGTTGGGTCAGTTCACTCTGGCATATTCAGTTGAGGTGGTCTGAGTCTCTCATCCCAATATTATGGATTTGTTAGGTGTTCCTCTGTAGGGATTGGGGTCCAAGATGTCAGTTCATGCACCGGGAACTTAGTCTGATCCTACTACAAGAGGTTTCACAAACTTCCCATGCCATTTGACAGTTATCTACCTTTAGAGGGTTTAGTTCTTTCCCCTAAAGGTTGGTCAGCACTTGTTTCTGATTTACTGAGCTCCCAAAAGCTCCAGTTAGCCATCTCTGTGGGTCTCTTCCTTATGATCCTGATCCCTGTACTTCTATACTCTCTCCTCTCTTTCTGTTCAGCTGGACCAAGAGCTTAATCTGGTGAATAGCTATGGATCTCTGTTTCTGCCTCCAGCAATTGCTGGATGAAGAATAATGACAATTAAGGTGGTCATTCATTTGATTACAGGGTAATTTCTGTTTAGGCACCTACTTTACTATTGCTTAGAATCCTATCCAGGGACATCTTGCGGGTTCTTGGAGGTTTCTTTCTAACTCCACAGAAATTCCTTCAATCAATATATCATTACTTTTTTTTCTCTCTCTCTGTTGCTCCTCTTACTCAACCATCTCCTTCTCTCATGACTTATTTCCACCTCTTCTTGCTTGTTCCTCATTACGATCCTAATTTATCAGAAGATCTTCCTTATTTCCTGTACCCAGGGGGATTCCTGGATGTCTTTCTTAAGTTCCTTCTGTTACCAAGCTGTTCAGGGGTTGTGGTATGCAGCCTGGATGATTATTCTACCTAAAATTCACTTATGAGTGAGTACATACCATGTCTATATTTCTGGGCCTCTGTTGCCAAACTTTGGATGATACTCTGCAAATATATCTATTTGCATTCAAATTTTAGGATGTAACTTTTTCTTACTGCTGAGTAGTACTCCATTGTGTATGTGAACCACAGTTTGCTAATCCATTCTTCAATTGAGAGGCATCTAGGATGTTTCCAGGTTCTTGCTATTACAAACAATGCTGCTATGAGCATAGTTGAGCTAATGTTTTTGGGGTTCAAATGTGCACATCATTAAACTAGTGTCTTGGGGTAATAATGTACATCCCTTCAGTATATGCACAATGGTGGCATTGCTGGATGTTTGGTGAGATTGATTTCTAGTTTTCTGAGGAACCATCATGCTGATTGCCAAAGTGGCTGTACAGGTTTACATTCTCACCAGCAATGGAAGAATGTTCCCCTTGCTGTAAATCCTGTCCATCAGGCTGTCATCTGTGTTTTTGTTCTTAGCCACTTCGGTAGGTGTAAAATGATATCTCAAAGTTGTTTTGATTTTCATTTCTCTGATGGCTAAAGATACTGAGCAGTTCTTTAAGTGTCTTTCAGCCCTTTCTAATTCTTTTATTGAGAATTCTCTTTTTAGCTGTGATCCCCTTTTTATAATTAGATTACTTGGATTTTTGGCTTCTAGTTTCTTGAGTTCTCTATATATATTAGAGGTCAATTCTTTGCCATATGTAGGGTTGGTGAAGATTTTTTCCCATTCTGGAGGCTGTCATTTTGTCTTATTGACCATGTTCTTTGCTTTATAGAAGCTTCTAAGTTAAAGAAGGTCCCATTTATTATTTGTTGTTCTTATTATCTGTGCTACTGTTATTATATTTAGAAAGGAGTCTCCTGTGACATTGCATTAAAAGGTATTTTCCACTTTCCTTTCTATCAAGTTCAGTGTATCTGGGTTTACTGTGAAGTCTTTGATCCACTTGGATTTGAGTTTTGTGCAGAGTAATAGGTTTGGATCTGTTTGCCTCTGGTTATGCCAACAATATTTGTTAAGATACTAACTTTTTTCCACTGTATATTTTTTGACCTCTTTGTCAAGGATCAGGTGTTCATAGGTGCGTGCATTAAAGTTGGGGTCTTCTATTTGACTCCATTGATCCACAAGTCTGTTTTTATGCCAGTACCAGGCTGGTTTTATTACTGAAGCTCTGTAGTATAGCTTGAAGTCAGGGATGGTGATGCCTTCTGAAGTTCCATTATTAAATAGGATTGTTTGGTAATCCTGGGGGGTTTTTTTGTTGTTGTTATTTCATATAAAGTTGAGTCTTGTTCTTTCAAGGTCTGTAAAAATTGTGTTGGGATTTTGATGGAGACTGCATTGAATCTGTAAATTGCTTTTAATAAGATTGCCATTTTTATTACATTGATCCTACCTATCAAGGAACATGAGAGATCTTTTTTATTTTCTGATATTTTCTTTCTTCACTGACTTAAAGTTTTTGTCAAAAAAGTCTGTCACTTCTTTGGCTAGAGTTACCCCATGATATATAATGTTATTTGAAACTATTATAAAGGATGATGTTTCCTTGATTTCTTTTTAAGTCCTTTTCTCATTTGTGTATAAGAGAGTTATTAGTTTTTTTTTCTTTTTAATTAATCTTCTATCCTGCTACATTGCTAAAGATATTTATCATATGTAAGAGTTCCCAGGAAAGTTTTGGGGGGTCACTTATGTATACAATCTGCAAATCGATAAATAGAGATAATTTGAAATCTTCCTTTTCAGTTTACATCCCCTTAATCTTCTTTTGTTCTCTAGTTGCTTTAAGTAAAACTTTGAGAACTATGTTGAATAGTTAAGGGAGTGAGAGCAGAACCTTGTCTTGTTCCTAATTTTAATAGAATTGCTTTGAGCTTTTCTCCATCACCTTTATTATATTTAGATATTTTTCCTGTATTCCTAATCTCTTCAAGACTTCTATCATGAAAGAGTGTTGAATTTTGTTCAAACATTCCTTTAGTATCTAAGGAGATGATCATGTTTTTGGTTTTTTTTTCTTCTAAGTTGTTTATATGATGGCTTCTGGCCTGCAGGGTTTTATCTTCTGGCTTAGATTTTGGGCAGAGTTTAGTCTGGGGTAGGGTTACAAGGGTTGTGTCTCAGGCAGGGCTGGATTCTAGAGATCAGAATCTCTGCCTGGGCTGGGAATGTTGTCACTCACCTCTTGTTCTGCTGTGGGACTGTTGTCTGTGGGTTTTCACTTGCTGCTGAGGTCTCCAGGTGATGGGATGGGTTGGGAAATGTGATCAGGCAGGTTTTGTAGTTTTGGGTTTGCTGTGGGCCCAGGCATATTTAAATATTAAAAAAAATAAAGCTCCTTTTTCCACCTCTCCAAGGCACTTATGCTCTCATACTTCAGATCCTGGGCAAATTTTAAGCAACAGTGATCATAATATACATAGAGTTCATAAACTTTTTCTTTTTACATAGGCTTATAACATCAATTCTTTTTATATTCTGTGGGGGTTTT
Organism: Sigmodon hispidus; assembly: GCA_004025045.1. Classification (NCBI taxonomy): domain Eukaryota; kingdom Metazoa; phylum Chordata; class Mammalia; order Rodentia; family Cricetidae; genus Sigmodon; species Sigmodon hispidus. The sequence goes on from PVIH01005084.1 coordinate 32,801, forward strand.
TTATCAGTGCTGTGTCATGAATTTATCCATAAATATCACCCAGAAGAACTATCACCAAATATTAAGGAACATAGAGATTTCTCAACACCCACTGAAAATGATTCTAGAAGCTGTCTTTCTGGAAAGAATTTTAAAAAATAATACACTGATGGAAGCTTCAAAATTATATTGTGGCATTTATTTTCTGAGTCAGAGTGCAAGTCCTGAGAAGAATGAGTAATCTAGTTCTTCCTGGTCCAATGTTTTCTCCCAGAAGAAAGCTGAATCAAAGAGTGCCCACCAGACCAATTCCTGTCAGTGTCACAAAACCAAGAACAGCATCTTATCCAAATATTTTGCTTTAAAGTCAACTGACAGCCAAGTTTTTAAAATAGCATGCAGTATTTTTCAAGCTAATTAAGCCCCTGTGAGATGCTCAGGGGCACACTTGAGTATCATCAGCCAGATTTGGGCAGACAGAAATTAGCAGGAGTGGAAGTAAAAAAAAATCACCTATGAGCTTCTAGGCAGTGGAAAGCAGAGCTTTGATGGGTCTCCGTGCAAAAAGCTGATAGCCTGATGACTAGCTTACCAGTTCAAAGCAAAGCAGAGGTGAGGCTCAGGAACATCCTTCAACAAGAGCTCTTATTTGTAGAATGTGTGTGCTACTGCCATCTGTCTCTGAGAGTCTCCAGAATTAGCCAAAAAATCCTCATTTCCCCATCCTCCTATTTCAAGATGAGATCACGAGAATATTAAATTTTATTGCTTTGTTTTGCTTTTGTCAGATGCTGTGAGAGCTGAAGCAATGCATCTAAGGCTCTATGTTGTTGAACAAATTCTAGCCAGTTGCAGAAATTCTTCTGGAAAATGACTGTCCTCTGGCAGAGCCTTGTTATATTTTAATGTTTCTCAGTTCTTTATTTTCTAAAAAAAGCTCTCTGGTAAATTTCCTGTCACAACACAGCCTTTGACACATCTATATGCAATATTCTTTAAGATATAAAAGGGATTAAGATGCATGATGTGAAAGAAGAAATTTTTAAAAAGTTTTTTAAAGATATGAAAGACAAGACACTATTGAAATAAGAGTGTTTGGACAAACATGAAGATTTGAGTTTGAATCTCTGATATGCATATAAAAAGTCATATATTAATGTATGCACATATAGTACTAGACTTGGAAGGCAAAGATTGGTGTATTTTAGGGGCCTGCTGGCCAGCAAGAACCACTGAAATGAAAAGCTTAGTTGTAAACCTGCTTGCTAACACTGCCTGCAGCATCAGGATCCACAGACTGGTTGACACAGAGACCTAGGAGAGAACCAAACCCTGTAATCAAGTGTTACAAGTCTGAGGATGGTGAGAGGTATCATGACTGCTTTAGAAGTTTTAGCTGCTAGTTTTAGCTCAGGCAGGTAGAGTTACAATGGAACAGCTTAGCCTTTTGAGTAAAGGTATCCTGACTGTTCAGGACGTCAGGCTACACCGGAAGCTAGGATGCCATGAGGGATTGTGCTAGCCAGGATGCAGCAATTCTGCTCCTCTCCTAGAGAGCCACTACAGTTGAGCTTTGCTTCCCATCCTCTTAAAGTGGCTTCCCAGCAGAGCTCTGCTTTTTGTCTCCAGACTAAGATGTTGCTTCTTGTACTTCTCTGTTCTAAAGAGAAAAAAAAAAAAAAAAAAACCTGTAAAATGTAGCAATCTCCTTTGACTCTCCTTCACCTTGCTCAGTCCCCTAAGGAACATCTCAGCAAAGCTGTTCTGTTCTTTTGTTCTGCTCTGCCATGCCTTGATCAGCCTCACTAAGGGAACTTATCTGTAAGGATATTTTCTGCTCAGTCTCCTAGGAGATTTTTCATCAAGGCTCTTCTCTGCACCAGTGAATGAATATCTTTACCCAAGACTCCATTGAGAAAGAAATTTGTTTGGGAAGGAGGAGCCCAGGATAGTGGCTGTTTCTACAAGGGTGAGAAAGAATAGCTCAACAACTGAACAGGCAGGGTGTCTGAGGGGCAGAATTTCTCCAGAGAGACTCAGGGATTAGTTTTTCCGTCTCAGGGACTGGTTAGTTTTGTTGGTTCGGGCAGAGATGGTGCAGATTACATGGCCTAACTGTGCTTCTTTCACTGGCCTTTTTTAGCTTTTGACGACATTTCTAAGGCCAGGGTATATTTCTTTCGCTGGTTCTGGTTCTAGTAACAAAGTATGCTTCTTTGGCACTGGTTCACAATCAGAGAATGTTTGTTTGGTTCTGAGTTTAGGAATAAATTATTTCTTTCACTAGTTCAGGTCCCTGATCCAGGCTTTCTGGGTTCTGGGTTCAGGATCAAGTTGCTCAGAGATTGCTTTGTTTCTTACTCAGTGATTTGCTGGTTTTGTTGGTCAGTTTATCAGGAGCAGAGATGGCTGACTTCAGAACCAAACTGTTTGTTTTTCCACTAGTCATTTTTAGTTTTTTACTCTAATTCTAATCCAGGGTATATTTCTTTCACTGGCTCTGATTCTAGGGACAAAGTATATTTCTTTGACACTAGTTTCAGAATCAGAGCATGTTTCTTTGGTTCTGAGCACAGAGATAAAGAGTATCTTTCATTGGCTTGGATCTCAGATCCAGGGTATGTTTCTTCACTAGCTCTAGTTGTAGGGCCAGGGTGGGTTTCTTTGGATAGTCTCTTTTCCCTACAAACACAAATGGAAGATAAAAACAGTCAATATAATGATGCCTAATAATACTCTGCTATACTCATAGGTTAGTGTCTAGCCCATTTGTCTTCAGAGAGGCTTCATCCAGCAAGTGATGGAAACAGATACAGACCCACAGCCAAATATTAGGCAGAGCTCATAGAATCCTTGAGAAGAGGGAGAGAAAGGATTGTAGGAGCCAGAGAGGTCAAGGTCATCATTTAAAAAAACCACAGAACCAACTAACCCAGGCTCACAGGGGATCACAGAAACTGAACCAACTACCCTAGGTGCATGACCTACGTACTATTAATATATGTTATAATTGCATAACTTTGTCCCCTTATGGGATTTCTAACAGTGAAACAGGGACTGTTTCTGAGTCTTTTACTGACTTTCGGAACCCTACTTCTCATACTGGGTCACCTTGACCAGCTTTAATATGAGGAGAGGTGTTTACTCTTATGACAACTTGATATGCCATGTTTTGTTGGTATCCATAAGAGACCTGACTTTTCTATGAGTAGATGGGAGGATGAAGTGAGAACATAGGTTGGGGAGGGACCAAGAGGAGAGGAGGGAGAAGAAACTGATTGGAATATAAAATAAAAATTAAAAAAAGTACAGTTCCTCATGTTGTGGTGACTCCAACCATAAAAGTATTTTCATTGCTGCTTCATAATTATAATTTTGCTACTGTTATGAATCATAATGTAATTATCTGATATATAGAATATTTCATATGTAATTCCTGTGAGAGGGTCATTCAATCCCCCAAAAAGGTCACAGTCCACAGACTGAGAATCACTGCTCTTGGACCTTAGTAACCTTCTTTGCTTTATCTAACTTCAACTGCCTTTCCATTATTTAAACCTATTGGACAAGGCAGTGCCAAGGTGAAGTCAGAGAGCTCCCTTGGGTCCTAACCTAATTTAGTTCTTTTGGTAAGTATGGGACAATAGGTAAAAAACTCTTGACACATTTGTTTTATCATGTGCATTATATGTATTAGGTGCCCATGAAAGTCAGAGAATGGTGTCCAGTCCTCTGGAACTGGAGTTATAGACAGTTGTAAGCAACATGGGTGCTGGAAACCAAACCTAGATCCTCTGAAAAAGTTGCAAGTGCTCTTAACTACTGAGTATCAGAGTATTAAGCATTTTGACATCTATCTGGGAGCTCTGACTCTTCTGGCTCTTTTGTCTTGACCAAATATGTTAATATGTTATGAGGACCCTGTCAAAAAGGAAGTCAGCAAAGAATTACATGGGGAGAACCAAGTTCACCTTTGACAACCATTTAGACTGCTAACAGCCACATGAGTAAAGTTACAAAAGGATCATACCTTAGTTAGGTCTTTATATTAGGCTCTAACTCCAACAGATAGTGATAGTAGCCTCATAAGATTCCCAGAAATAATCAGAGTATAAATGCTTGTAGTTTCACATTACACCAGTTAAACTTAATCTACTATAGCATAGTAAACAAACAAAAAAACAAGCAAAAGCCACCTTAGTGAAGAAAGACACAGCAAAACCAGGTAGGGGCTACTTGAAGAAGGCCTGGACGTTTTAGATGTGAAACATTGTAGAAGGTCCTGGGTAACTGAGAGCAAGCCTACATAGGAAATTTTGTGACTGTAGCCCCATAGCACATATGTGTTCCTGGTTATGACCCTATAACATACTCCCTTTAACATAGATTCTTGCCACGGTGAACCTCCTCAGAGACCCAGATGAGAAGGCTACCTGATGCTTCCAGAGCTATGAGTAAAAATAAGTTTCTCTTTGCTTTATTGAAAGAATACATTGGGTATTTCTTTATGCTGATGCAAAGCCAACTTCCACTAGCATATGCTCACTTCATTCTGTTAATCTTGCCTTACACATCTGAGACTGGAGAAGGAGACATCATCATAAGAGGGGGCACTAATTTATAACATATATTGTGTCATGTAAATTCAGACCTCAAGATGTTGTTCCTCAATTTGCGCCTAACATGATACATTGAATGGACAGTTAATCAAGTCATCTTCTTCTCAGAGACAGAGACCAATGAATACAAATCCATAGATGTATTTATTTAAACATAAAATATGTTCTTCAGGCAAAGGTATAAAGTATGGCCCACCATAGTAATCAATAGTACATTTAAACACAGTCAACACTGGAGGTACTCACCACAAAATTATAGGAAGAGATGGCAAGTTTATATTTTAAAATATTCATATTTCTATATGTAGACATGAAAGTACACATACTCCCCTGAAGATAAATTGCTACACAGTAATGGCTATAACAAAATAAGTCATCATGAATGGAAGTCCTTGTTATCAATCCCAAGTCTCAAAACTATAGATGCTCACCTTGCAGGGTGGCTCTTTGTTATTTAAAGTACAAAATCCATCAACTTGTCTCTCACTCTTAAGGAGACTGTATTTCAGAATATCATATACAAAGAAACTTCTTTAGTATATCAGAATCCTGACTTAGTTGTTTTTCTCTGATCCTTTGTTGCATGTGTCTCATAAAGTATATAAATTGGTTCTTGGCTCAGAGAGTACAATTAGCTTCAGCTCTTCAATATCATGGACTAGCAAGATGCTCTGTGGGATTTCAAAACAATTAAATTATTTCAGGGAAGTATTAAAATAAGAAGTAGAGACACTTCCACAATCACATGATAGGAGAAAAAGCTCCTATCCAAAACACATGAAGGCAATTGCTTCTGATTACTTTTATAAATTAGTATTTAAAAAGAAGTAAAATATATTGTAGATCAATAGTTCTACTGGATGCCAAAAGCTACACTGACTTGTTTCAGGAAATAATTTTCCTCTCCAACCACAGCTGCAACTGGCAGTACTTCCTTACTATGTTTGTAATAATCTACAGTTTCCAAGGCTACTAGAATTTTCCACAGGGCAGAGTCATATCAAATGAGGAAGCAGTAACCCAACTATTAATTCCTTTTATGCTGGCCTTTATGTCGACAATTCATACTTGGAATATAACAATGCTTTACTTTTTGGAAGAAGCATTGGAAAGCTCCTTCTATCACACTACACTTTCCTTAATGAGCCTGCTAACCACAGTGAGATTGATTTTATCACATTAGGTATATTTTTTTTATTTTATTATTATGAACTAAGTAGTCACACTTTGTATCCTTGTATATCCTTAATCATGGACCCTTCCCTCTCCCACCACATCAGGACATTCTTTATTCTCCACAAATCCCCATGCCACACATGGGCAAGAGTCCCAAGGTCCCAAGGTCCCAGTATTGCTTAGTTCAGCCTCCACTCCTGGCAAATCCAGTTTTCTTCCCCCAACTTCAAGACCTGAGTCAGGTGTTCCTCTAGAGGGAGTGGATGTAAGGAGTCAGTCCAGGGTGTTTCTTATCCCAGCTGTTCAGTGGTTGTGGTTTGCAGCTTGGACATGCTTTGCTTTTTTCTTGTTTGTTCGTTTGTTTAGAGTCTACTAATGAGTGAATACATCCCCTGCTTAACTTTCTGGGTTTGTGATACCTAGCTCAGGAGGATATACTCAAAATCCATCCATTTGCCTGCAAATTTTAGGATTTAATTTTTTTTTTACTGCTGAATAGTATTCCTTTCTGTAGATGTACCACAGTTTGTTAATCCATTCTTTGGTTGAGGGGCATCTAGGTTGTTTCCAGGTTCTTGCTATTAAAAATAACACTGCTATGAAAAGAGTTGAAATAATGCCTTTGGCGTGCGACTGTTCATCTTTAGGCTATACACCCAGAAGTGGTATTTCTGGGTCCTTGGGGAGATTAATTCTCAATTTTCTGAGAAAACACCATAGTGGAATTCCAAAGTAGCTGAACAAGCTTACGCTCTCACCAAAAATGGAGGAGCGTTCCCCTTGCTCTGCATCTTCTTCAGCAAAGGCTGTCATCTGTATCTTTTATCTTAGCCAATCTAACAGGTGTCAGGTGGTATCACAAAATTGTTATGATATGCATTTCTCTGATGACTAAAGATGATAAACACTTTTCAGGTGCCTTTCAGCCATTCGTAATTCTGCTGAAAATTTCGTTTTTAGATCTGAACCCCATTTTTGGATTCAGTTATTCAAGGTATAGGGCTCCAGATTCTTGAGCTCTTTATATATCTTTGAGATAAGTGCTCTATCACTTGTAGGGTTGGTGAAAACCTTTTCCCATTCTGTAGGCTGTGGTTTTGTCCTATTTACAGTGTCCATGGCTTTACAGAAGCTTCTTAGCTTTAGGAGATTCCACTTATTGATTGTTGATTTTAGTTTCTGTGCCAATGGTGTTATATTTAGGAAGTAGTCGCCTGTGTCAATTCATAGAAGTGTATTTCCCACATACTTTTCTATCAAGTTTAAATTGGCTGGGATTATGATGAAGTCCTTGATCCATGTGGATTTGAGTTTAGTGCAGAGTGAAAGGCTTGGATTTGTTTGCATTTTTCTACACACTACCATCCAGCTATGACAACACTTTTTGTTAAATATACTATCTTTTTTCCATTGATTATTTTGAGACTCTTTGTCAAATATCAGGTTTTCATAGGCTTTAGCATTAATGTCTGGATCCTCAGTTCCATTCCACTGATCCATAAGTCTGTTTTTAAGCCAGTACTAGTCTGTTTTTCTTAATGTAGCTCTGAAGCATAACTTTAAGTCAGGGATGGTGTTGCCTCCTGAGGGTCTTTTGTTGACCAAAATTGTTTTGGCAATCCTGGCATTCCTGTTATTCCAAATGAAATTTAGAATTGTTCTTTCAAGGTCCAAAAAATATTATGTTGGGATTTTTTTATTTTCCTTTTTTTCTTTATTTATTTTGTATTTAGCAAGAAAAACAGTAAAATGAATTTAAAATGCTGATAAGTTAACAATAACTATAAAGAAGATAAAAATCATAAGCATGACTTATCAAGGGTGATAATGCAAATAAGATTGCTACACATATATTTACTTTGTGTTCAGCTTTCCCTCTGAATTTTTTTTTCTATCCCTGTATATCCCCATTCAAGTTCCCTTCCCCCTCCCGCCACATCAGATCATTTTTTCTTCTCCACAACTCCCTATCCCCTCCTTGGGCAGGGAGCAGACAGTCCTACGGTCCCACTGACCCAATAATGCTTAGATCAGTCTCCACTCCTGGCAAATCCAGTTTTGTCCCCCATTCCTCAAGAGTGAGTCACATGTTCCTATAGTTGGAGGGGGATCCTAAGGGTCAGGCCAGGGTGTTTCTGATCCCAAGATGTTCAGTGGTTGTGGATTGCAGCTTGGGCATGCTTGGGTTTTTTTCTTGTTTGTTTGTTTAGAGACCATTAATGAGTGAGTACTTCCCCTGCTTATCTTTCTGAGTATGTGATATCTCGCTCAGGAGGATATTATCCAAATCCATCCATTTGAATGCGAATTTTAGGATATCATTATTTTTAACTGCTGAGTAGTATTCCATTGTGTAGATGTACCACAGTTTGTTAATCCATTCTTCAGATGAGGAACATCTATGATGTTTCCAGGTTCTTGCTATTACAAATAATGTTGCTATGAACATACTTGAGCTAATACCTTTGGAGTATGAATGTGCCTCTTTTTTTTTTCCTTCTTTATTTTGTATTTATCAAAAAAAAAAAACAGTAAAAAGAATTTACATTGCAGAAGAGTTAACAATAACTATACCAGAGGATAAGAATCATAAGCATGGCTTATCAAGGGTGGAAATACAAATAAGATTGCTAAATGTGCCTCTATAGAGTATACACCCAGAAGTGGTATTGCTGGGTCCTTGGGGAGATTGATTCTCAATTTTCTGAGAAACCGCCATATTGCATTCCAAAGTGGCTGAAAAAGCTTACACTCCCACCAACAATGGAAGAGTGTTCCCCTTGATCCGCATCCTCTCCAACATAGGCTGTCATCTGTGCCTTTTATCTTAGCCAATCTAACAGGTGTTAGGTGGTATCTCAAAGTTGTTTTGATTTGCATTTCTCTGATGGCTAAAGATGATGAGCATTTTTTCACGTGCCTTTCAGCCATTCATAGTTCCTCTGCTGAGAATTCCCTTTTTAGATCTATACCCCATTTTTTGATTGGGTTATTCAAGGTTTTGGCTCCAAATTCTTGAGCTCTTTACATATCTTAGAGATCAGTCCTCTATCACTTGTAGGGTTTGTGAAAATCTTTTCCCATTCTGTAGGCTGTCATTTTGTCCTGTTGACAGAGTCCTTGGCTTTGCAGAAGCTTCCTAGCTTCAGGAGATTCCACTTATTGATTGTTTGTCTTAGTGTATGTACCACTGGTGTTATATTTAGGAAGTACTTGCCTATGCCAATACGCAGAAGTGTATTTCCCACTTTTTTTTTTATCAAGTTCAAAGTGGCTGGGTTTAAGTTGAGGTCTTTGATCCACTTGGATTTGAGGTTTTTGTAGGGTGACAGGCTCAGATCTATTTTACTTTTCTACACACTACCATCCAGCTATGCCAACACCATTTGTTAAATATACTATCTTTTTTCCATTGTATGTTTTGGACCTCTTTGGATCAGGTGTTCATAGGTTTTTGGGTTAATGTCTGGATTCTCAATTCTATTCCATTGGTCCACAAGTCTGTTTTTATGCCAGTACCAGGCTGTTTTTATTACTGTAGCTCTATAGTACAACTTGAAGTCAGGGATGGTGATACCACCTGAATTTTTTTGTTGAGTAAAATTGTTTTGGTAATCCTGGCTTTCCTGTTATTCCAAATTATGTTCAGTATTGTTCTTTCAAGGTCCAAAAAACATTGTGTTGGGATTTAGATGGGCCGTGCATTGAATCTGTAGATTTCCTTTGCTAGAATTTTCATTTTTACTATGCTGATGCTACCAATCCAGGAACATGGGATAGTTTTCCATTTTCTGATATCCTCTTCAATTTCTTTCTTCAGTGATTTAAAATTTTTGTCAAATAGGTCTGTTACTTCTTTGGTTATCGTTACTCCAAGGTATTTAATACTATTTGCAGCAATTATGAAGGGCAATATTTCCCTTATTTCTTTTTCAGCTTTTCTATCTTTAGTGTATAGAAGGGCTACTGATTTCTTTGATTTAATTTTGTATCCTGCTACATTGCTGAAGGTGTTTATCAGCTCTAGCAGTTTCTTAGAAGAATTTTGTGGGTTACTTATGTATACAATCATATCATCTGCAAATAGAGATAGTTTCACTTCTTCTTTTCCAATTTTCCTTTTATCTCTTTTCATTCCCTTATTGTTTTAACTAAAACTTAGAGAACTATATTGAATAGATAAGGGGAGGGAGGACATCCTTTTCTAGTTTCTGATTTTAGTGAGATTGCTTTGAGTTTTTCTCCATTAAGTTTGAACTCACTATCGGCTTCTTGTATATCGCCTTTATTATATTTAGGTATTCACCCTGTATTCTTTATCTCTCCAGGGCTTTAATCTTAAAGGATGTTTGGATTTTTTCAGAGGATTTTTGGCATCTAAAGATATGATCCTGTGGTTTTGTTCCTTTAGTTTGTTTATATGATGGATAACATTTACAGTTTTTCATATGTTAAACCAGCCCTGCATTTCTGGGATGAAGCTTGCTTGGTCATGGTGGATGATGTCTTTTATACAGTGTTGTATACGGTTTGCCAAAATTTTGTGGAGAATTTTCCCATTAATATTCATGAGGGGAATTGGTCTGTAGTTTACCTTCTTTGTTGTGTCTTTGAATGGCTTGGGTATTAGGGTAATTGTGGCCTCATAAAAGAAATTTGGCAATATTCCTTCCATTTCTACTGTGTGAAATAGTTTGAGGAGTAATGGTAGTAATTCTACTTTGAATGGTAGAATTCAGCACTAAAACCATCTGGATCAGGGCTTTAGTTTTGTGGATATTTTTAATGACAGCTTCAATTTCCTTAAGTGTTATAGGCCTGTTTATGTAATTAATCTGATCTTCACTTAATTTTGGTAGATGGTACCTGTTGAGAAAGCTGTCCATTTCTTCTAGGTTTTCCATTTTTGTGAAATACAGATTTTCAAAATATGATCTGATAATTCTATGGATTTCCTGGGGGTCTGTTGTTTTATTCCCCTTTTCATTTCTGATTTTGTTGATTTGAACACTCTTTCTATGTTTTTTGATTAGTTTGGCTAAGGGCTTATCTATCTTGTTAACTTTCTCAAAGAACCAACTCTTAGATTCTTTGATTCTTTGTACTGTTCTTTTTGTTTCAATTGTATTTATTTCAGCTCTAAGTTTGATAATTTCCTGCAGTCTACTCCTTCTAGGTGAGTTGGCTTCTAATTGTTCTAAGGTTTTCAGCTGAGCTGTTAGGTCTCTAGTGTGGAATTTCTCTAGGTTTTTCTTATTGGCCTCTGGAGCTTTGAATTTTCCTTTTAAGACTGCTTTTATTGTGTCCCACAAGTTTGGATATGTTGATGACTCATTTTCATTAAATTCTAGGAAGACTTTGATTTCTTTCTTAATTTCTTTCTTGACCCAGAGATGGTTCAGCTGAGTGATGTTTAGTTTCCATGAGTTGGTAGGCTTTCTTTGGGTTTTGATGTTGTTGAACTCTAACTTTAGGCTCTGGTGGTCCAATATGTTACAAGGGATTATCCATTTATTATATCTGTTGATATTTGCATTATGACCAATTATGTGGTCAATTTTGGAGAAAGTTCCATGAGGAGCTGAGAAATATGCATATACATTTCCGTTTTGGTGGAAGCTTCTGTAGATATCTATGAAATCCATTTGCATAATAACCTATTTTAGACTCCTTATTTCTTTGTTGATGCTCTGTCTGGATGATCTATCCAGGAATGAATGTGGGGTAAGTCTCCACTTGAAGTCTCCCACTATTAGGGTGTAAGAATTGATATGGGATTCAAGATTTAGCAGTGTTTCTTTTACATATGTAGGTGCCCTTATATTAGGGGCATAAATATTCAAGATTGAAATCTCCTCTTCACCAATTTTTCATGTGATGAATAAGTAATGACCATCTTGGTTTCTTTTAATTGCTTTTAGCTTAAAGTCTACTTTGTTAGATATTAGGATTGCAACCCCCACTTGTTTCTTAGGACCATTTGACTGGAAAAAATTTTCCCAACCCGTTATTCTAAGCCTATGTCTGTCTTTGTGCTTGAGGTGTCTTTCTTGTACGCAACAGAAGGATGGCTTCTGTTGTTGTATCCATCTTGTTAGTGTGTGACGTTTTATAGGAGAGTTGAGACCATTGATATTAAGGGAAATTAGTGACCATTGATTCATATTTCCTGCCATTTTTGGTGGTAACTTTTTTGTATTTCCTTTCTCTGGGGTATTCTTCTATGGAATTATTGATTGTTTGTGATTTCGTGGGTGTATCTGGGGTCCTTAGGTTGGAGTTTTCCCTCTAATACTCTCTGTAGTGCTGGATTGGTAGATAGATCTTCCTTCAGTCTGACTTTGTCCAGAAATATGTTGTTTACTCCATTTATGGTGATTGATAATTTTGCAAGGTATATTATTCTAGTTTGGCAGCCATGCTGTTTCAGCTTCTGTATAACTTCTGACCAAGCCCTTCTAGCTTTCATCATTTCATCATATTCAACTGTTCGTTGAATAGTCAGGCGTTATTCTGATGGGTCTGCCTTTATATGTGAGTTGACCCTTTTCTTTTGCAGCTCTTAAAATTTTTTCTTTGTTCTGTATGTTTTGGGGCTTGATTATAATGTGGCACGCTGACTTTTTTTTTTTTGCAGTAATATCTATTTGGTGATCTGTAAGCTTCTTGTATCTTTATAGACATTTCTTTCTTCAGGTTAGAGAAGTATTTATCTATGATTTTATTGAAAACATTATCTGTGCTTTTGAGCTGGTATTCTTCTCCTTCTTCTATTCCTAGTATTCTCAAATTAGGTCTTTTCATGGTGTCCCAGATTTCCTGAAAATTTTGAGTTATGGCTTTTTTAGTTTTGGTATTTTCTTTGACTAATATATCTATTTAAGCTACTGAGTCTTCCACTTCAGAGATTCTATCTTCCATCTCTTTAACTCTTTTTGTTATTCTTGTTTCTGTGGTTCCATCTTTTTTCTTCAGATTTTCTTTTTACATCTTTGCCTCATTTTGTGCCTTTTTTATTGCTTCTACTTCAGCTTTTAGTTCCTGGCATGTTTCTTTCATAGATTTGTTCATCTCTTCCAAATTTTTGTTTGTATTTTCTTCTATTTCTTTCAGGCTATTTTTCTTATCTTCTTTGAAAGCTTCCATGATCATCAAAAAGGAATATTTTGTATTGCTTCCTTCTGTTTCCTCTTCATTGCTCAGTTCATATCTTGTATTTGTAAGATCGCCACTTTCTTCTGGAGTTACCTTGCTTTTCTTTTTATTATTATGTAAGTTTTACACAGACGTTTGCCCATTGCTTCAGTGGGTCATGTTTTGACATCTCCTCGTCAGTTGTGGCAGTTGGGCTTGTGCGCCTCCTGTCACCCTTCTGGACAGGGTCTGAGTCTATCCTTCAGGGACCCCTGTAGTTATCTGTTCACTCAGTTGGAGGTGGAGGTGGCTAGCTGTGCAAATTCCCCCAGCAGCAGCTGTGGGTATGTTGACAGTCAGACTCTCTCGGAGCCTGCTACAGAGTGCACTGGGACTCACTCTGCAGACAGCACCCAGTCCCGGAAGCAGAACAGGAACCGATGGGAGCTCAACTCTCCCTCTCTGCCTGGGATATAGGCACTTGTGCCTGGTGACCCCTCCTTACCTCTTGGCAGGGTCTGAGTCTGTCCTTCTGGGACCCCAGTCATTATTTGTTCATTGAATTGGAGGTGGAAGTGGGTAGCCATGCAAATTCCCTCAGCAACAACTGTGGGTATGGTAACAGGCAGACTTAATCTGTCATGTTCAGATTTTCATGGGCAGTGCATTCAATCTGTAGATTGCTTTTGTTAGAATTGCCATTTTTGCTATGTTGATCCTACCAATCCATGAACATGGGAGAGCTTTCCATTTATTATATCCTCTTCAATTTCTTTCTTCAGTGATTTAAAGTTTTTGTCAAATAGATCTGTTACTTTTTTGGTTATAGTTACTTCAAGGTATTTAATACTATTTGCAACTATTATGAGGGTAATATTTCCTTTATTTCTTTTTCTGCTCTTCTCACTTTAGTTTATAGAAGGGCTACTTATTTCTTCGCTTTAATCTTATATCCTGCTACATTGCTGAAGGTGTTTATCAGCCATAGCAGCTCCTTGGAAGAATTTTGTAGGTCACTTATGTATACAATCATATCATCTGCAAATAGAGATATTTTCACTTCTTCTTTTTCAATTTGTATCCCCTTAATCTCCTTTCTTTCTCTTATTGCTTTAGCTAATACCTCAAGAACTATATTGAATAGATAAGGGGAAAGAGGACATACTTGTCTAGTTCCTGATTTTAGTGGGATTGCTTTGAGTTTTTTACCATTAAGTTTTATTCTGGCTGTCAGCTTCATTTAAATTGCCTTTATTATATTTGGATTTTCTCCCTATTTTCCTGATCTCTCCAGGGCTTTATTCATAAGGAATATTGGATTTTGTCAAAGGCTTTTTCAGCATCTAAGAATATGATCATGTAGATTTGTTCCTTGAGTTTGTTTATATGATGGATAACGTTTACAAATTTTTGTATGTTATACCAGCCCTGCATTTCTGGGACAAAGCCTACTTGGTCGTGTTGGATGATATTTTTTTATGTTGCTGTACACGGTTTGCTAAAATTTTGTTGATAATTGTAGCTTAATATTCATGAGGGAAATTGGTCTATATTTCTTCTTCTTTGTTCTGTCTTTGAGTGACTTGGGTATTTGGGTAATTGTGACCGCCTAAAAGGAATTTGGCAGTAATCCTTCAGTTTCTACTTTGTGAAATAGTTTGGAGAGTAATGGTAGTAATTCTTCTTTGAATGTCTGGTAGAATTAGGCACTGAAACCATCTGGATCAAGGCTTTTATTTTTGGGGTGCCTTTTAATGACAGCTTCAATTTCCTTATGGGTTATAGGCCTGTTTAGGTAATTAATCTGATCTTCCTTTAATTTTGGTAGATGGTACCTGTCCAGAAAGCTGTCTATTTTTTCTAGGTATTTTTATTTTTGTGGAATACAGATTTTTAGAGTATGATCTGATAATTCTCTGGATTTCCTTTGGGTCTATTGTTATGTCCCCCTTTTCTTTACTGATTTTGTTGATTTGGACACTCTTTCTCTGGTTTTTGATTAGTTTGGATAACAGCTTATCTATCTTGTTGACTTTCTCAAAGAATCAATTCTTAGATTCATTGATTCTTTGTATTGTTATTTTTGTTTCAATTTTATTGATTTCAGCTCTAATTTTGAATATTTCTTGCTCTCTACTCCATCTAGGTGAGTTTGCTTCTAAATATTCTAAGGCTTTCAGCTGAGTTGTTCGATCTCTAGTGTCAGATTTCACTAGGTTTTTCATTTGGTCATCTAGAGATATTAATTTTCCTCTTAACACTGATTTCATTGTGTCCCACAACTTTGGATGTCATGTGCAACCTTGCCAGCAAGGAAAGCACAACACCCAGCATCTTCTTTCAGCAGTTTATTTGGGACCTTTACAATTGTTCTCTCTTTGTTCTTCTGCCCGGGAAAACCCTGCTCAATGACTAAATACTCTCAGGGTATCCAATCCCAATAAGCCACATGGGCACAGCTCATAGGTCCACATATGCAACAGCAAACCTTGCCCCTGGCTCAAGCCAAAAAAGAGTTGTTTATCAAAATGGAGCACTTACCCATGGTGGGTAGAGGTGGGAAATCAGAACCATCTTTAGGGTGCAGCAGCAGGCAGCTATCTACAGCTCCCCCTTATTTAGTAATTAAAAATTAAAAATAAAGCAAAAGCAGCAGGCAAGAGCAGAGGCCTTATCCCCATTATGCAAGAGGACTTGTGCTATCCCTACTCCAGGTGTCATCCACTTAGACAGGGACAGACCTGTCCAGCACCCTTTTTTATGAGGACAGAGTAGTGGGTGCCAACCTGTATGCAATTAGGAATGCTCTTCATGAAGTCTTACCTAGGCAAACCCATGTGCAGTGCTTAGCCTCACAACCTGTGCCAAACATTACTCTTTCAAGGCAGCAAGCCAAACATGTGGGGGCTGTCCCACCTCAATGGCGGTGAAGGCTTGAAAAATCATGGCCATGCTCCTATGTTGTGTGAACCTCATTTTGCAGATGCACCACAGGCAAATCAGAAATATCAGCACCATCAAGCCAGCCAGAGCACCCATTCCCACCCCTTCCTTCAGATGATTGAGGACCATGGACATCCATCTTGTCAGTCCTTCAGCAACTCCAGGGTCCACTCAAGTTGAACTCAAAGCAACTATTGCAATTCTTAACTTCTCCATGGTTGCTTCGAATTCACCTGACCAATTTCCTATAAAATAACTTGACAAAACTTTAGACAAATTTGCAGCATAGGAAAAATTTTCATACTGAATAGAAGTCGCACATAGGGCCTGATACTTCCATTCGCATCCCAACTGAGCTATCTGCCAGAGGATATCAACCTCCACTTGCACCAGATCAATCCTTTGGTGGACCAACATCAGCCCCCCTTTAAGCTGGATAAAAATTTCTCTTTGAATGTCTAAGGCATGGGCTACATTGTCAGACAAATTATTAAGTGTTTGAGCTGTCTGGACGGAAAGGCAGTATCATTATCAAAGGAATCTCTTACTGGCCAGACATCTGAAAACCAGGAGGCATTCAGGGCTGTGCTGGCACTCGCTTGTCTCTGAGGATGGTCAAACCATCTCACAGTCTGATTATACAGCAAAATGCATGGGGAAAGCTGCGAGCGGTTGGTAACAATTTGAAAACATAGGGAAACTTTCAAAATAAAATTCCTACTTTCTCCCAAGCTAGCTATTTCAGAATCATAAGGAACATAAGGTAATTCTAACTCCCTATTGGTAGTAAACAACCGTGGAAAAAGACAAGCATCATGCCGTATGGGCAGAGGTTTCGGGAACACTGACAGTATCCCCCACCTCAGCTCTGTGTTCCCATGTTGACATCACAGGAGCATCATCAGGGCTATCACCAGCATCCTCTTCAGCCTTGCCAGCATCATAATTGTCATTTCGGACCTTCCTGGTTAGCCGTTCTGGTACCCACACTGGATCTTGCCGATCCTGAGGAAAGACACAAACAGAACCTCTTGCCCATGTAAGCACTGGATCAGGACCATGCCAGTGGCCCATGAAAATATCCTTCCATTTCACCATGCCTCTGTGGCTAGGGGTGAGAATCAGATGTCTATCTGCCGTGGAGCAGCCATCAACATCCAAATTTAAAAAATTAAGGGTAAACGGAGCTATAGAGTCTTTCTTTGGGGGTGTGGTCATGGCCTATTCCCCCTTTTTGTTTTCATAAGCATTCCTTCAGCATGCGATGAGCATGTTCCCCTATGCCTTGTCCCTGTGGATTGTAAGGCAATCCATGAGGTACTTGTACATCCATTTGTCTGCAGAATGCAGTAAACTGTGTTCCAGTGTAAGCAGGGCCATTGTCAGTTTTTACCTGCAGGGCCTTTTCCCAAGCTGCCCAGGCCTCTAGGCAGTGTACAATGACATTGTGTCCCTTCTCTCCTGACATGGCTATAGCATGTAAAATACCAGAGCATGTATCTACAGAAACATGTACATATTTCAAAGAGCCAAATTCAGAAATGTGAGTAACATCCATTTGCCATACTTTTAATGGCAAGATCCCTCTGGGATTAACACCTAGGGAAGGTGGGTGGTGATACACCACACATTGAGCACAATCCAATCTATTTGACGTGCCTCAGCTCTGGATATCTGAAACTTTTGTTGTAAGGTCTTAGCATTAACACGATATAGCTGGTGAAATTCTTGAGCTTTGACTACAGGAGAGGTAAAGAATATCCAGTACTGTATAGTGCACATGTCTACCTTGGTATTGCCTTCACCAAGTGGACTGGGAAGGCCAGTATGTGCACGGATGTGCTGAGGAAAAAAACTTCTCCTTACACTGCAAAATCAAGTCTTGCAAGTGGTTAAATAGGACAGTGACCATACTGGATGATTTTATTGGTCCTGCTACTTCAAGCACCTTTAAAGCATTAACCATATAGGCTGAGTCAGATATCAAGTTAAAGGCAAATTGGCATTCTTTAAACACCTCACATACTATTTGAAGTTCCACTACCTGAGGAGTACTAGTAGTAAATTGATGTTGAACTGATTGTTTGCCTTGCACCATATAGGCACCTACTCCTGTTTTCAAGCCATCAGTGAATATATTAACAGTTCCCACCACCAGCTCAGTGGCAGTGACCTTGGGAAAAATTATGGGGTGCTCCTTAAAAAATGTCATAAGAGGATGTTGTGGGTAATGATTATCTATTTTTCCAGCAAAGGTACAGTGAAGAATTGCCCAATCATCAACAACAGCACACAGGGTGTTAAACTGTGATGCTGTGTATTGCAAAATTATTATGGCTGGTGCATGCCCAAAATACTGCATGGATTGTTGGATGCCAT
This sequence comes from Sigmodon hispidus, assembly GCA_004025045.1. Lineage (NCBI taxonomy): Eukaryota > Metazoa > Chordata > Mammalia > Rodentia > Cricetidae > Sigmodon > Sigmodon hispidus. The sequence goes on from PVIH01005084.1 coordinate 51,031, forward strand.
TCTGAGTTAAATCAGCTACTGCTGTATGGTAATGTTCTATACTTTTACTAGGCAATACCTTTGGGTGTATCCACAACAGTGTGCCTGATTGCCATAGTACTCCTGTGGGTTGTCTGAATGTGAGTAAAAGGCATAGAGCAAAATCTTTTCCTTTCTCTATCCTATTTAGGCAGGCATCCTGCAGCCTCTCTTCAACTACCTGCAGTGCCTTTCTGGCTTCCACTGTCAGGTGTACTGGCTCTCCGGACTCTGTCTGACATCTCTAATGCAAGCTCCTCCTTTGGCTGGTTGTCTCTGGATGGTGGTTCTGCAACAAACTTTAATGAGGGTTCCCAAGTTCCTGAGTGGCCCCCCAAACTGTTCCCTTGGAGAATCAACTCTGAATGAAAAGCAAGTAGCTATCAGTAAGGTGGAGGTGCCACTGCTAACCCTGCTGTCATCACCCCCTCAGCACAGCTCTCAAGTGAGATTGAGTGCCTCATGAGTCAGGACTACTCCTACCAGGACATTCAGAAAGCTTTGGTCATTGCCCAAAACAACATTGAGATGGCCAAAAACATCCTCCGGGAATTTGTTTCTATTTCTTCTCCTGCCCATGTAGCTACCTAGCACATCTCTCCCTGCCATGGTTTCAGAGGACCCAAGAGCCGGGCTCTTACTCAAGGAGCACCTAGGAAAGCAGTAGCTTCTTTTGGGACATCACCTTGTGGTCCTGCCTTTCTGTGGCTACCAACACCCATGGTTCCAGGATTTCAAAGCAGTGGAAGAAAATGGAGCAGCTAGAGCATCTCACTGTCTTGGTCCTAGAGTGTTTGTAGTCCTTCGGTCCCCATTAAGTCACAGTGGATTTTATTAAATGATAACCTGCCCCTGCCCCTGCCCCTGCCCCTGCCCCTGCAATAGTACAGAAAGTAGAAGTACTGTGTTATTGCCCTAGTTAAGGACTTAAGACTTTCCTGTTAAGGGTGTCTATCTGTCTGTCTGTGTATCCTATGATTTTGAAATTATCCTGCTGTGTTTAAATCCAGGCAGAGAGTTAGCACAAGAGCTTCAGGAAGGAATCTCTGAAGACTCCCATCTACTGTGGTATTGCACTGAGCCCTGCTGGATGTTAGGGCCTCAACACTCCCCTTTGGCTTACATTATCATGTGCTCAGCTAAGTTATATAGTGTTAGAATACTCCCTGTCCTTTCCCCTGGAGACTCCTTACTGTACCTTCTCCTCATTGGTGTTCTGTAGGCTTGCTGTAACCTGAAACCAAGCGGTTTACAAGCTGTTCTTTCTGATGTCTGATGGTGTTGGTTTGTTTGGTAGAATAGGTAGAAGAAAAGACTGTTCAGTGGTTACAGTTATGAATTATGCTAGCAGCTAACACTGGTCATTCCAAAGTGCTGTTTCTATAGGAACAGTGAATTTGTTAAAATAAGATGTTTCAATTTTCCTAATTACCTAATGACTGGCTTGAGATGGAGGCCTTCATATACACTACGTTTCATCCCCAGCAAACAGTCTGTTGGAGTCTCTTGCCTTGGTGCCAGGTATGTGTTTCTGGTGTAAGTCTTTTTCTTTCTACCTAACAGGAACAAAAGAACATTTGTTTCCAGCATGGCTTTTCAGCCAAATACTGTGAAGCTTTTTAGGAAGCTTCAGTCATATGCTATTTAGATTTACAAAATCAACCAGTAAGAACTTATTTATTCAATCTTTCTTGCTTGTGATTAATTTCAGATTAGGGATTTCTCCCTTGAATAGGAAGGTTAACCTTTCAGAAATGATTTCTTTCCTTCCTATCTAAGGAGTAGAGAGAGCCCTAAGTACCTTCCAGCATTTGCTGATGACTAACACCTTTCCTACATTGGTGCCACCCAGTGACTTGACCACTCATGTGCCTAGGGTTTTGGCAATGTTTCCTCTTTTTCTTTCCTTCTTTTTTCTTCCTTCCCATCCTTATTCTTTTCATCTGTTCTATGAGTGACAGCAGCTCTTCCTCCGAGTCTGTAGACTCAGGAGTTTCTATATCAGCAAGGTTGGGGCACAACTCTCTCCCTTCACTCTGTTCTTCTTGACTGCCTGCCCCCTCTGATCTCTCCTCCTGCAACACCTCCAAGGTGGCCTCTTATCAGATTCAGGTGGCCTTGGCAAATGTAACCACACCTGCCTAGAACCAATCCACAGGTTTCGATCTTCTGTGGAGACAAAAGCAGAAACTCTTTTCCCAAGTAACTTATTCTTATAGACAGATTTCAAAGTCAGGATATGTTTAAAGTATATGCATTTGTTTAACTTAGCAGCCTTAGCAATCAGTTGTCTCCCTGCAATTAGCTCATTAAAAGTTAAAAAATTACAAGAACTTACAACAAACATAATCCAGACTCTTTGTTTATCTGCTATCTTTATGTGGCCTTTATCTTTATTTCCTTCCCTGTTTAGAGGTTTTGAAAGTCTAATTCTGTTTTATTGAGAATCCTAAATCATTTTTCAACTAAAAGAGCTTTTAAAATGTTGCTATTGCTTTAATTGCTGACTCCATCCCCTTTTGGCTGTTCTTCAGTATGGTGGAGGAAATCATGAATCTCTCCTACTGCTAGCAAGCAGAGCAGACTCAGGAAAAACCTTAATGAAGCAGTTCCTTAAGAGCCAAAAAATTGGATGTGAGGTTGAAGACCCCATCCTTGTATAATCTTTAATTCCTACCTTAAAAATCTTCACATAGCCCTTACCAAATAGCCTCAGCTTTGATAATGCTTTTACTTTCACTTTGAGCTCAAGTTTGCAACTGCTGTTACTTTCACTTTGAGCTCAAGGTTGCTGTGAGTCCTTGGCTATAAGAGGTTACACCCACTCATCAGTGAGCTCCCCCTTTTCTGCCTTTATCTACAGGTTGGTGCTACCTGCTTTGATTGCGGATCCCAATTTACCTGGGACTTACTGGTTGACCCCCCAACTGCAGAAAGTTCTGATACCTGAAGCTCGCAGGTATTGCTCCCCGTGCGGACCACCACTTGTTGGGCTCAACCTTGCCAGCAAGAAAAGTGCAACACCCAGGATCTTCTTTCAGCAGGTTACTCGGGACCTTTACAATTGTTCTCTCTTTGTTCTTCTGCCCAGGAAAATCCCGCTCAATGACTAAATACTCTCAGGGCATCCAATCCCAATAAACCACGTGGACACAGCTCATAGGTCCACATAAGCAACAGCAAACCATGCCCCAGGCTCAAGTCAAATAAGTAGTTGTCTATCAAAAGAGAGCACTCACCCATGGGGGGTGAAGGCCAGAAATCAGCACCATCTTTAGCGTGCAGCAGCAGGCAGCTCTCTACATTTGGGTACATTGTGGATTTATTTCTATTAAATTCTAGGAAGAATTTGATTTCTTTCTTAATTTCTTTCTTAACTCAGAGGTAGTTCAGCAGAGTGATGTTTAGTTTCCATGAGTTGGTAGGCTTTCTTTGATTTTTGATGTTGTTGAACTCTAACTTTTGGGCCTGGTGTTCCGATATGTTACAAGGGATTATTTTCATTTTTTTTGTATTTGTTGATATTTGCTTTATGAACAATTATGTGGTGAATTTTGTAGAAAGTTCCATGAGGAGCTGAGAAATATGTATATTCTTTTGCATTTGGGTGAAAGCTTCTCTAGATATCTATTAAATCCATTTGCATCATAACCTCTTTTAGATTCCTTATTCCTCTGTTGAGTCTTTGTCTGCTTGACCTATCTAGGGTTGAAAGTAGGGTATTGAAGTCTCCCACTATTATGATGTGAGAATTGATGTGAGATTTGTGCTTCAGTGGTATTTCTTTTACCTAAGTAGTTGCCCTTATATTAGGGGCATAAATATTCAGAATTGAAATCTCCTCTTGACAATTTTTCCTGTGATGAATAAGTAATGACCATCTTGGTCCCTTTTAATTGTTTTTAGCTTAAAGTCTACATTGCTTGATATTAGGATGGGAACCCCAGCTTGTTTCTTAGGAACATGTGACTGGAAATTCTTTTCTCAACCCTTTATTCTAAGCCTGTATTTGTCTTTGTGGTTGAGGTATGTTTCTTGCAGGCAACAGAAGCATGCCTTCTGTTGTTGTATCCATCTTGTAAGTGTGTTTCATTTTATAGGAGAGTTGAGTCCTTTGATATTAAGGGATATTTGTGACCACTGAATGATATTTCCTGCTAGTTTTGGTGGTATCTTGTTTGTATTTCCTTTCTCTGGAGTATTCTTCTGTGGAATTATTGATTGTTTGTGGTTTCATGGGTGTGTCTGGGGTCCTTAGGTTGTAGTTTTCCCTCCTATCCTCTCTGTAGTGCTGGATTGGTAGATAGATATTCTTTCAGTCTGACTTTGTCATGAAATATATTGTTTACTCTATCTATGGTGATTGATAATTTTTCTGGGTATAGTATTCTATTTTGGCAGCCATGCTCTTTTAGTGCTTTTATAACTTCTAGCTTTCATCGTTTCCATTGAATAGTCAGGTGTTATTTTGATGGGGCTGCCTTTACAGGTAAGTTGGCCCTTTTCTTTTGCAGCTCTTAAAATTTTTTCTTTGTTCTCTACATTTTGTGGCTTGATTATTATGTGGCATGCTGACATTTTTTTTGAGGGTCATATCCATTCGGTGTTCTGTAAGCTTCTTGTATCTTTATACGCATTTCCTTCTTCAAGTTAGGAAATTTTTCTTCTATGATTTTATAGAATACATTTTTTGTGCCTTTTAGCTGATAGTCTTCTCGTTCTTCTATTTCTATTATTCTCAAATTAGGTCTTTTCATGGTTTCCCAGATTTTCTGAACATTTTGTCTTATGGCTTTTTTGGTTTTATTATTTTTCTTGACTGATATATCTATTTGAGCTACTGAGTCTTCCATTTCAGAGATTCTATCTTCTATTTCTTGAATTCTGTTGGCTATTCTTGTATCTGTAGTTTCAGCTTTTTTCTTCAGGTTTTCTATTTCCATCTTTGTCTCCTTTTGTGCCTTTTTTATTTCTTCTATTTCAGTTTTTAGTTTCTGGCATGTTTCTTTTATAGATCTGTTCATCTCTTCCAATATTTTGATTGTATTTTCTTCTATTTATTTAAGGGGATTTTTCATATCTTCTTTGAAGCCTTCAATGATCACCATAAAGGTATTTTAGGTGTTGCTTCCTTCTGTTTCCTCTTTATTGCTCAGGTCAGGTCTAGTAGTTGTAGGACTGCCACTTTCTTCTGGAGTTACCTTGTTGTTCTTTGTATTATTATATATATTTTTACACTGGTGTCTGCCCACGGCTTCAGTGTTTCATGATTAGGTTGCTCCTGATCAGTTGTGGCAAGCAGGCTGGTGTGTCCCTGTCACCTCTGAGCAAGTTGTCTGTTCAATCTCTGACTCTGCTCTGTGTAGAGGTCTAAATTTCAAGTCCTTAGTCCTTCTTTGTTGTATCAATTTGAGCCTGGTTGACCACACAAGTTCCCTTGTCTTATCAGCAGCTTGGATAACCCTGACATCCAAAGTTTATCTGTCTGCTATGGAGTGTGTGAAGATATGCTCCACAGACAGAACCTGGTCCCGGAACTAGAACCTGACCGGAACACAATTTTCCCTGTTAGAGATTCAGGCACTGGGGCTTGTTGACCTCACCTCACCTTTGGGCAGAGTCTGAGTCTGGCTTTCAGAGGCCTCAGTCCTTTTCTTTTGGAGCAGTTGGAGGCAGGGAAGCCATTCAAGTTCCCTTGTCTTAGACACAACTTGGGGAACTCTGACAGCAAAAGTTTATCTCTGTCTGCTACCCACATTAGGTATATTGATCCCTGGTTATATTGTCAATTTTGTATTGCTGAGTAACAAATTACCAAAAAATTCATAGGCTAAAACAAGTTTTATTCATTATCTCACAGTCCCGCAAAAATTTCAGGATAGCTGAAATTTGCTTTCTGTTTGGAATCTCCCATTTGCAAAGTCAAGATGTAGGATAGGTTTGGCTTTTTATCTGGAGACCTCAAGAAATCACACTTGCAAGGCAATGAAAGTGGTTCAAAGAACTTAGTAATTTGCAACTAGAACATAGATGTCTTCAATCATCTTGGAACTTCTCAAGATCCCCTTCACTCTGGATGTAGTTCTGCAGCATGGTGCTTATCTCACATATATAAGGTTCTGGGATCAATATTCAGACTTAAAAATAAAAAAGGACCCTACATTCTTTGTTATATGCACTCTGCATCTTCAAACAGCAATGGTTCCTTCTACCCCTTGACTCTTATTGATAATTTCTGACAGCAGCCAGACTAAGTCGCTGCGTCTAGTTAGATTTTTAATGCTATATTAAAGACCACATTAAAAACCACCCATTGAAGGGAAGGTCTTATTTTCTCTCACAAAATCTAGTGATAGTTAAGTCTTGGTATGAATCTATCTTACATGAAGAAGCCAGGGCAGAAATTCAGGCAAGGCACCTGGAAGTAGGAACTCAAGTAGAGGCCATGGAGGAACACTTCTTACTTGACTTGCTCCTTATGACTTGCTCAGCCTGCTTTATTTTACTGACCAGGGATGGCACCACCCACAGTGAACTTGACCCTCGCACATCAATCATTAATCAAAAAAAGTCTAAAGGCAATCTGTTGGAGGCATTTTCTCAGTTGAGGTTTCCTATTACCAGATGACCATAACTAATGTCAAGGTGACAAATAACTAACTGGTACAAGCTCTAAAAAATGTTCAATGATTAGGTTAGATGCCTTAAATAATGTCCATGCCTTTATCTACCCTGTGGTGCTGAGGATAGATTGAACCTAAGATCATGTGCACAGTACCTTATGAGCCACTTTTTCTTTTATTTTAATGCTGTGTCTTGTTAAGTTTCCAAGCTGTCTTTTAACTCACACTGTAGCCAGAAAGGTCTTGAATTTATACTTCCCTTTTTCAGAGGCCCTTAAGTAGCTGAGAACATAGTTCCTGTACCCCAAGCTTATGGCAGTTGATGGTCTTTTGGTCCCATGATGGAAAATATTAAGAATCATGTAAGTGATAGCTCTTCTTACTGAACTCAAAATGGGTGGGATGGGGGTGTCATACAAAGTCAGATCCAATGGAAATCATCCCTAGATCTCTACCAAACATGCTTCTTTTTATTGCTCATTTTATTTTATGGTGACAAATTAACTGCAACAGTGTATGTTCAGAGACTCTTAATCCCCTGTAAGATGGATTCCCACCAAGACTTAACTCCCTGACCTCCCAAAGCTTCCACTCTGAGTGACAGAAGCATATGGTATTTCACCTCAGATGATTAGGCTTCAGTTGAGAGCTAGTAGAGAATAACTTCAAGGAGTCCAAATTATTCTTGATCATGAGCTCATACTCACCTTGGCAAGTGGCAGTGTGTCTTTCAGAGGAAGGTTTGGGAAAATGTTCATCAGCTAAACTCTTTAAACATCTTTCCCAAAGGAATCCAGCTTTCTGCTCAATTAATAAGCTTGGGATGGTTGAGCCAGCCCTGGTCCAGGTCCTACAACTAGAAATAAAGTCATGAATCTCCAGCATGGCAATTTGAGTTTTGTGTGTATGTATTTATGTATGTGTGTAAAAATGAATAAAGTGAATATGATCTAAATACATTATAAGCCTGAGAAAAATTATTATGAAACCTATATCTTTATATAATGAATAATTAAAAACTATTTGTTTTTTAATAATGATAAAAATACTTTATGATTTGTTAATTTACCTTGATAATATAAAATGTACCACATGCTGAATAACTTAAATGTCACAAATTTTTATACTTCCTCACAGTTCTGAAGCCTAAAAGTCTCAGATTAAGGTGTGGCAAGACATCTTTTCATGAGGTGCTGTAGGATATTGCTCTCTACACTGTAAAGATTTGTTTCTTGTATTGGTTTAATAAAATATTGATTGGTCAGTAGTCAGGGAGGGAGGAAGTAGAGGCAGGGCAACCACATTAAAATAATTATGGAAAGAAGAAAGGCAGAGACAGAGACATCAGTCATATGCAGAGGAAACAAGATGAAAATGTTGGACTGAGCAAAAAGAAACTAAGCCACGTAGTTAAACATAGATAAAAATTATTGGATAATTTAAGTGCAAGAGCTAGATAGTGATATGTTTGTGTTACTGGCACAGCAGTTAATATTATATTAAGCCTCCAAGGCAATTATTTGGGAAGTTACTTCAGGTATTTGAGAGTTTCTAGTGACACAGAAACTTCAAACTACAATGAAATCTCTTCTTTAACTTATGGGTTATTTTCTCAATGTCTCCACTCATTCTCTCACTGTATCATAGTCTCCACTTTTTATTAAGCTGCTAGTTTTATGTGATTATAATCTATCTTAATATCCTCATTGAATCTTAAATATCTCTTTAAAGACCCTGTCCCCAAACAGAGTCACAAGTGCTTACAGCCTCCACATAAAACTATGGGAAGGACATATTCCATTTCCTAACATGATTCCTCTTACAAAATAAATGAACCTGTCTAATTCTCCCATTTAAAGTAAGCTAATGTTGCAATTTCTTCTGGAAATGACACTACCCCTTAGACAAAGCATTCAGATTGATTCAGATTGCAGGGAGTGTTTGTTTGTTATGGTGAGTGTTTTTGTTTTAACTCTAGATTACTTGCATTTATAATATGAGGTCTCTGGAGAATAACTAACATGAAACTTATTTGTCTTTCATGTATACCTTATACACATAGCCTGAGGTAAATGATACTCAATAATTTTTATATAATAATATTTTTATAAATAATTATACTTAATTAGTGCACATAATAGTTTTGAGGTGTAAAATCATCCAATTTGAGCATAATGACAAGGGTTAGAAAAGTTTTGAGTTGGGGAACATTTTCTGTTTTCAGTTCAGAGCTTTGGGATGTTTAACCTATAACACTGTATAACTTCTAAGGCTCAGTCCTTGAAAATACTCTGCTTTTGCTTTCTGCACAAGGGGGCACCTCTTCTCAGCTGTAACTGGGTGATAAGTTTGAACTACTAAAATGAGGCACTATGTGAATGAAATCTTGAAGCCACTTTGAATCCTCCATTTACTGTTAGCACTCTGCAGAACTACACAACTGAGCCTCAGCCAAGATAGAGAACCAGGTAATTTACTGTGAGTAGCTTACACTATTAAGTCTGAATTGTTTGATATCTATCCTATACTAACCTGAAATCCTATACAAAATTGAATTGGCTACTTTTATGGTAGATTTTCTATAGCTTTGCTGTCTTGTGGTCCTGAAGACAGTAAGACAGTAAAGATAGAACCTATAGAAAATGAAGATAATTGCCCAAGCATTAGTTATTGGAATTATCTTCTATAGTAGAAAAGTGGCCTCTCAGATATGAAATACCCATGGGCAAGACTGTAGCTATGTCAGTTTGCAGTTCTTTTGTCATATATCTCAGATTCTCTCCCTATCTTCCTATGCTCCATAGTGCAAGAGACATGCTAACTAAGGGTTCTCTAACTCCACAGCCCTTAGAGTTGTGTTTGAGCTTCATTTTCACTACTACACTTGAAGTATTCACTAAGAATTCCAAAACATTCAATGGAAAAAAGATAGAATATTTAACAAATGGTGTCATAGCTGGATGGTAGTGTGTAGAAAAAATGCAAATAGATCCAAGCCTGTCACCCTGCACAAAACTCAAATCCAAGTGGATCAAAGACCTCAACATAATCCCAACCACTTTAAACTTGATTAGAAAAGAAAGTGGGAAATACACTTCTATGAATTGGCACAGGTGACCACTTCCTAAATAAAACACCATTGGACACTAAAATCAACAATCAATAAGTGGAATCTCCTGAAGCTGAGAAGCTTCTGTAAAGGCAAGGACACTGTCAATAGGACAAAATGACAGCCTACAGAATGGGAAAAGATTTTCACCAACCCTACAAGAGATAGAGGACTGATCTCTAAGATATATAAATATCTCAACGATCTAGAGCTCCAAACCTTGAATAACCCAATCAAGAATAACCATAAGAATATTCTAATTTTATCATTATACTGTTTAAAGATATTAATTTTGGCAATTCATCTTTCTCTGTGTGTATACTCTTTAGTACCACCAGACACATTCTGCCCACATCACATCTCTACCATTACCGTAGTGACTGAGTATCTTCATCCTTTGATCTTTCAGTGTCATGGATTCCACCAGCACTTACTCACATTCTACCATTGGCAATAATTTAAGTCATTAATGGTAACAAATTCAATCATCAGCCAGAATGCCTTCAGTACACTCATTGATGAGATATGTAAGCAATCCAATCTGTAAATACTATTTGACTGGTTATAGTGCAGTTGCAGAAACAGTAAGAAACCTGGCGAAGAGTGGAAAGGAAGAACCATTTACAAATGCATAGATTGAGTATCAAGAAAGGAGGATGAAACATCCAAGACTACCTAGGGTAGTAAGCTGTAATTACTCCTAAATAGAGAAATAAAAAGATGAGAAAAATTACCAATACTGGAACATGTTGGAGCAATAGGAATTCAAAGAAATGAACACAGGCACTGCTAAGTGGAGACCCATTTGGGAAAAATTTCAGGAAATCAGTGATCTAATACATTTTTCTTCCAATGCACTCACCCAGTGAATCAAGTGGAAAATCTCCACACATGTAAGCTTCTAGTGCTTCTAGTAAAGAGGGCAGGCCATGCTTGAAGGAATCCACATAAAATCTCTTACATGACTCAGACCCAAGTCTTATTTTCTTCTCAAATCATCCCACAAAAAACCTGAACTGATTACACTAGTGAGACTGATGGTGTGTTTTTTTTAAAAAAGACTCATTTCTTGTTCTCTGTAGATCTTTAAACTTCTCCATAATGGAGCACACAAAATAGGCGGCCAAATGCTTGAGAAGACCCTGAGCTATGCTTATATTATTTACCATCATGCTTTTCTCCTTTGCTTGAATTTTATATCTTTTTCCTTTTTGTGAAGAATTTTATCAAGCTTAAATATTAACTGTGAAGTGTTTAATATCTATCCTTTAATTTACAATTGTCTTGTAAATATTTTCCTTGCTGCTTTTCTATTATTATAATAAAACACTATGACAGAGGCATCTTATAAAATAAAGTTAAATCACATTTTTGAAAAATTAGAATTTATGATAATGGTAAAAAAGAAAGGCTGAAGGCTCACATCTTGATCTACAACCACAAGGCAGAGAAAAGAAAAAAGGGGTGGGGAGAAATTAAAGGAAGGAGGAAGAGAGAGTGAGGGAGGGAGAGGGAGAGAGAGAGAGAGGACTAGAAATTCCAGAACCCTTTAAAAATCTCAGGAAACACCATCAGTGATACACTTCCTCCTACAATGCCACACCTTCTACTCTTTCCCAAACACTTCCATCAACTGGTGACCCAAGTATTTAAACTTATAGGCCTTAAGGGGTCACTCTCATTCAAACAAATTCTCTTTAAAAATTCCACAATTTGGGGTTTTCTGAGTATGTGATGTGTATGTGTTCATGTATGTGTGCACATGCCCAAAGGTATACACATGAATATGTATGTAAATACATGTGAAAGACAGAAGCTGGCAATAAACATATTCTTCAATAGCTCTCCACCCATGTTTTTCAATAAGGGTCAACTGAGTCATCTCTTTAGCTTTGTAAGCTTGATTTTCAAGCAAAAGAATCATATTGGTAAATTTTATATGTGAACTGGAGTAGGTTACAGAACACCCATGCATTTGGTCAAATATTATTCTTTGGGGATAGGAAGGAAGGTGTAATAGATGGGGTTACAAATAAATACACATATCTAACCACTCATACCCAATTCTATATTGTGAATTCTACTAACCATGAATCAAATCTATGTGGAGTCAGGTGTGTGGTACACAACTATGATCATAGCACTAGAGGCTTGAGTCTGGAGGATCATGAGTTTGAGTCCATTCTGGGCTACACAACCAGTTCAAAGTCAGCAAGAACATGTCTCAAAAAAGAAAATATGTATGAATTTTTTGTCATCACCCCTAAACAGTGTAATATTTACATATCATATTAGATAATATAAATAATTGGGACACAATTCAAAGTATACAAAGGTTACATGGAAATTCTATGACATTTAATATAAGAGAGTTGAATATCTACAGAGCTTAAAATCCTTTGAATGGAGGAAGGAGACAGGGAGGAAAGGGGTATCTTAGACAAAAAGCCCCATGGATACTGAAGAATGCTGTATGTGCCTGTTGGTTTTATGTCTTTGGAAAAGCCTAGTGACTCATGCAAATAGCTTTAACTTACTTAAATGAAATTAAACTAGAGAGTGTTTTCTGTTTCTGACAACTAAGCTATGTTATCAGTACAATATGTTCTATTCAATTGCATTGCTTTGCATATGGTTAGTTGAGCAACTCTAAGTACTGCTTAGTAGTGTTGTGTTGGAACATGGTCTAGGAAAGAAGTCATGCTGAGGAAATTCTGTGTGTTTGTGAGAAAACTCCAAGAAACAAGATAAGAGTCTTGTGGTTTCAGTTTCTTCAAAAACATGGAAATGTCTTTGGAGTGTTGTACCTTTTTATACCTCCCAAGTATAGCAGATAGGAATGAGTTTACTTCATATTATTCATTACAACTGACAACTGTTATTTGTTTATATATCTCTATGGAAAAACATGTTTTGGCTACATGTGGCTTGCCCCTATGATTATATACAGCTTAAAGTTATAAGAACTTTAGACTTTTTTTTAACCATAAGACTATAAGTTGTTTGATGTTCTGAATAAAGCTGGCTATTGTTTGAAACTTTAGTCCACCTCCTTTTTAGGCTCCATTCTCCACATGGTTGTGTAGTTAACCTCTGTTGCTATTACTCAGCCATTCTCTCCAGAAAGAATACCCAGGTGATGCTGATCCCACACACTATGAGCAATACTCCAGTGAAAATCTTTGCCTGTATCCTTGTAAACAGGTAAATCATAACTGGATTTTCAAAATGTCTTTGAGTCATGAGAATTCTTAATTTCCTACTATAGAACACAAATTCTAACTTTCTTTTAAATTATTGTGAATAGATCAATTCTTTTGGTTTTTCTGTTTGTTTTTTTTTGTTTTGTTTTGTCTTTTCCTCCATGTGTATGTATTCCCAAAGAGGGGAGGGTTCATCCCAGAATATATTTTATTTACACAAGAGGTAACTGGACTCCAGGCATCCCGCTGCCTGTGCTCCTTCCTTGTATGTATTACCAACCTTCTGTCTATTAATTTCTATCTAAAAAACAAAACAATTACAATATACTGCTGTGGGTAGTACTGACACAGAGTTTAACCACTGGACTGAAAATTGGCTAACACCATTACAGGCTTGTAAATAAAATTTATCCATGTTGTAATTCTTTGCAAACTTCTTCTTGTGTTACTGATTAAACCCAGAATGTCATTCTTATCACCTCAAATCTTCCCAGAAGCCTCAGTATCAGGCCAGGGTCTTGGCTCAGGCCTCTTCACTTGCACAGGTTGTGAGCTTGACAAGTGACAACCAGGAAAGAGAGTGGGTAAAGATTCCCCAGAACCCTTCACACACACCCTTCTGTTGTGCTTATCATTCCCATTGTTCTGAGAGCCAGAGATTCTAGATCTGCTCCTCTCATGTCTCATTTATAAGGAAACTCTATCAGCAGCCGTCAGTGATGCTCATTCTCAATTTCTCACCCTTTCCATCTCACCCTCTTTCCACCTCTCTCCCTCTCTCTTTCTCCCTCTCTCATCTCTATTCCTCCACCATTCTAGGATTACAACCACATACCACCTGGCTCTGCTTTTTCTTTTTTTAAATAAAGTCTCATTTTTTATCCATATATCCCCTTGTTCAAACTCCCTTTCCCCTCCACCCCTCCCAGTCACTCTCTCTTCTCCATATCTCTGCATCTCTTCCCCAGCAAGAGCAGAAGGTCCCAAGGTCCCAAGGTGGCTTAGTTCAGCATCCACTCCAGGGAAGTCTGTTTCCTCACCCCAAACTCAACAATGGATCAGGTGTTCCTCAGAGAGTATGGGCTCCAACTTGCCAGTCCAATGTGGTTCAGATCACAAGCTGTTCAGTGGTTGTGGTTTGCAATTTGGGTGTTCTTTGCTTTTTATTTAAAGTTTGCTAATTAGTGAGTACATCCCCTGCTTATCTTTCTGTGTTTGGGATACTTTGCTTAGGTAGATATTCTCCAAATCCATCCATTTGCCTGCAAATTTTAGGATATCAATTTTTCTTTCTGCTGAGTAGTACTTCATTGTGAATGTACCACAGTTTGTTAATCCATTCTTCAGTTGAAGGGCATCTAGGTTGTTTCCAGGTCCTTGCTATTACAAATAATGTTGCTATGAACATAGTTGAGCTAATGCTTTTGGGGTGCAAATGTGGATCTTTAGGGTATATGCCCAGTAGTGGTATTGCTGGATACTTGGGTAGATTGATTATCACATTTCTGAGAAACCACCATACTGCATTCCTTACCTCTGAGTTTGCCCTGGACAGGGTTTAGACTTTTTTTTTTAATAGGTAGTCAGTTCCATATACTTACATGGCAAGCAATTTATCAGATGAGCCATTTCTGTAGCCGATATGCTGGAGAGTCAACTCAGGACTTTAGACATACCAGACACATTGCCTCTGAACTACATCTCAGAGAATACAGCAAAAAAAGGGGGGACACTCTGACAATCTATTAGCTGTTTCATTAGCCACAAGCAGGTTGAATAAAGGAAGTTAATTAAAGATAGTGACTTTGAGCTTTCAGAAAGGAACAACAGAAGCCATAGATTGCACTCAAAATGGACATACCCTAACCATAACCATAACCATAACCCTATCCCTCATAGACCTAGACGTCTAGGCTTAGAATTATTTCTTTTCTCCTCCATTCTTAAGACACTTCAAAGAACCCAAAAATAACTTCTTGTATAATGTTTTCCAGACATTTTGAGCTGAGAGGTTTGTACCTGGTCCATGGCAGAGGTTTGGAACCTGGTCCGCAGCGGCTTTTGTCCCACAAAGTAATGAATCGGACACTTACATTACTTCATACTGTTTAGCCCATGTCTCAAGCACATTACTAGCTAGCTCTTTCATCTTAAATCAACCCATTTCTATTAATCTTCCCACCATGTGGCCCATGGCCCATGGCTCACCTGTACCTCTTACATGTTCCTCCTTCGGGGTTTGGATGGCGACTGACCAACTCCACCCTTTCCTACCTGCCTGCCCTCTGATTCTCCACCCACTTCTATGGTGCTGTGCATAGGCCAAAACAGTTACTTTATTTACATCATACATAGAACATTTCCACCACATTTCCTTTTTTCTGTCTAACTAAAAAGGAAGGTTTCAATTTCCATATAGCAAAATTACAACATAACAGCTCTCAAGCAGAAATTACAGTCACAATATCCAGTCTATTTGTATTCACAAAATTAAAGAGAATATTCCATTATCTATCTTATCATTGTGAGTGTAAAGTTTCATATCTAATATACCTTTTAAACCATAAAGAACTATATCTATAATTGTTCAACCTTCAACCACATCAAAGACCACAGAAGGATATAATATTATGCAAATAAACAGGAAGTGCAAGCAACTTCCAAAGTCTAGAGACTGACACAGATGACACCTGTCTGCCTGGACAGTCACTCAAAGTTCCTTTATAATGTTGGGGCATCCATCTTCAGCCTTTATGGCCCAAAGTCTCTGGCATACTTTTCAGTGATGCAGGAAATCTTTCACAGTCCATCAGTCGCTTCTTGTGTCCTGAAGAATGCCTGGCAATGTTTTTCTTCTAATGTGGTGGAATGTTCTCTGTATGCTGTAAGTAAAGTACTGTTTTGGCCTATGTAGAACACTGTAGAAGTGGGTGGAGGATCAGAACTCAGGCCAGTAGGGGAAGGGTGGAGTTAAGTCAGTGGTCATCTGACCCCCAAAGAAGACAGACATGTAAGAAACAGATGAGCCATGGACTGGGCCACTTGGCAGAAAGATTAATAGAAATGGGTTAATTTAAGATGAAAGATCTAGCTAGTAATGTGCTTAAGATATGGGCCAAACAGTATAAAGTTAATATAAGCATGTGATTCATTTCTTTGAGAGATAAAAGTCACCACAGACCAGTTTCCAAACCTCAACCATGCACCAGGTCCAAACTCCCTGGCCCAAATGGGCACTGGGAAACTTACTACAACATATGGCGCCAACATGGCTGAACAGCCACATAAAGCCTGAGAAAGTTTAAAAAGCTTAAAAGGCATTCTAGATCACTGAAACAGAGCCAAAAGCAGCTTTCTGAATTGTGTATTTGAAATGATTTATGGTGCAGAGACAGCATAGTGTTCAGGCAGGAATTTAAAAATGGTGCGTTCGCAGCACACAACAAAATCATACGTTTCACAAAAGGCTTGGCATAAGTGTGATTGATTTAAGGTTTCTGCTTATATTGAAGAGAAAGGAAACAGAGTTTAAAAAGTTTTTTTTGGTAGCAGCATTTTCTGAGTCTGCTCTGGTTGCCGGCAGTGGGCTCCTCTGCCATATTGAAACACTGCCAAAAGGGACAGAGTCAGCAATTAAAGCAATAACAACATTTTAAAAGCTCTTTGGGTTGGTAAATGATTAAGGATTCTCAATAAAACAGATTTAGACTCTCAAAACCTCTAAACGGGGAACAATGTATGTAAAATATGCATAGGCTACAGAGAGAGAGACAGAGAAAGAGAGAGAGAGAGAGAGAGAGAGAGAGAGAGAGAGAGAGAGAGAGAGAAGAAAGCCCTTGAAAAAGGAGAAATGGGAATAAAGATAAAAGGCATGAAAGATGGCAGATCAACAGAGAGTCTGGATTATGTTTATTTTGTTTTCTTTTAATTTTTTAACTTTTAATGAGCTAATTGCAGAGAGACAAATGATTGCTAAGCCTGCTAAGTTAAACAAATACATATACTTTAAAGAAATCTTGACTTTGAAATCTGTTTATAAGAATATGTTACTTGGGAAAAAAAGTTCCTGCTTTTGTCTCCACAGAAGATCAAAACCTGTGGATTGATTCTAGGCAAATGTGGTTCAATTTGCGAAGGCCACCTGAAATTCTCTGATGGGAAGACCAGCTTCCAAGATATTCAATTGAGATGATCCAGCTTCAAAACCCCATGAGATTGTCATTGTCCTTTGACAGCAGGAAGTAGTAAAAGAAAGAAAGCTACATCCAATTTCCCCAAAATATTACTTATTAATGTTTGTTTTCATTACAAATGGTTAATGGTCATAGTCAATCTCTTTAGAAAAAATCAGAAAAAAGAAAAGGAAGAAGGAGGATATGATATAGGAATGATTAGAAAAGATAAGTGGATTTTGGTTTATTGATATAAACTTAAGGTCAATTTTGTTATGCTGTATGTATTTTTCTACTCTTGATTAAGGTATGATGCTGATGTAACTCATTTAAAATTGTAATGTGTAATTGAGAAATGCAGATTAATAGTCATGATAAGCAAACTTATAATCATATTAGTTAGGTTTTTGTAGGTATACAAAGATATATTTCAACCAGACAGGTAGTCTTCAAACACTTCAAAGACATGCAGAATATGGCATTTAAAATACTTTTAGAACTTAGACCTTTCTGGACAGTGAGACAAGTCTGCTCCAGGCAGCACCAATATATTTCAGGAAAATGATGGACATTGAAGAAACTTCATGTGGAATTTACTTTGTGGCAACAGTTAGCCACTGGAAAGAAACTCTTCTGGTATTGATTGCTTGATTGTATGCTGTATAAGCTGGACATGTAGGTTCCATAGGAAAGTGACCTCTGAACATTGGCAGAACAAGCCGAGATGGTCCTTTGAGTTCCTGCTTTGCAGAAAAAAAAATGCCAGGCATCCTTCTAGACACAAGGAGAAGCAATTGATGGACTGTGTCATGATGGACTGCATCATGAAAGGTATGCCAGAGACTTTGGTCCATAAAGGCTGAAGATGATGCCCCAACTTTACAAAGGAATTTTGGGTGACTGTCCAGGCAGACAGGTGTCATCTCTGCCATTTTGTAGACTTTGGAAGTTGCTTGAACTTCCTGTTTATTTGCATAATATTATATGTTTCTGTGGTCTTTGCTGTGGTTGAAAGTTTAATAATTATAGATATAGTTCTTTTTAGTTTACTCACAAGGATAAAGTAGATAATATAATATTTCCTTTAAGTTTCTTAATTACAAATAGATTAGATATTGTAACTGTAGTTTTTGATTGATAGCTGTTATGTATGTAATTTTGCTACATGAAAATTGAGACCTTCCTTTTTAATAAGAAAGAAAAGAGGAGATGTGGGGGAATGTTCTCTGTATGCTGTAATAAAGTACTGTTTTGGCCTATGTAGAGTACCGTAGAAGTGGGTGGAGGATCAGAGCCCAGGCAGGTAGGGGAAGGGTGGAGTTAGGTCAGTCTCCATCCAACCCCCAAGAGGAACAGACATGTAAGAAACAGGTGAGCCGTGGGCTGGGCCATGTGGCAGGAAGATTAGTAGAAATGGGTTGATTTAAGATGAAAGAGCTAGCTAGTAAAGTGCTTAAGATATGGGCCAAACAGTATAAAGTTAATATAAGCATGTGATTCATTTCTTTGGGGCAAAAAAGCCACCACGGACCAGGTTCCAAACCTCTGCCGTAGCCCAGGTTACAAACCTCCGGGCCCAAATGGGCCCAGGAAAACTTTCTACAACAATAACTCATAAGGAAAAAAGCACAGGCCCTCTGTGTAAATGTGGAAACCTCTGAGAATGGCCTTTTCAGCTTCAAAGCCCCCATGCTGAGTAAAGCTTCAAAGCAGAGCATGTTAGCATTTGATAATTTGGTGTTTTTAAAGCAGTGGTCTTAACCATTTTCTCCGGAAACCAAATGAAAGCTAAGGTGCTACATACCATATACATCCACAAACTGAGTGAGTCATTGGCCATTGCAGGGGTCCATAGTCTCCAGGACATGAACAGCTTCCTCTAATATCACATCCTTTCCAAGTCTTCCCTGAAAGACCCTGATGAGTATTGATTCTTCTGACCTCATTTTTGCTACTCCCATTTCTCAGGACTATGCTACATTCATCCATCCACACAAAGATGAAATTCAGCAAAAGTATATTATGTAGGCTAGCTGGATGTATTCATTTGTTATGAGATAATTTCATATATGTATATAATAAATTTGAGGCATTTTCACCCACTATCACCCTCTCTTATTCCCCTATCCTAATGAAATCCCCTTTGTCCCCTACAAGTCCTCTCCTACACACCCTACACACACACACATGCATACACACACACAAACACACACACACACAATATTTTTTTATTCATAGACCTTCAGTGAAAGGTATGGCTTTACAAACCTTGCTGCACCCAAACATGATAGAATGGTGGTGGACTTCTTCTCTGTAGATCTTTATGCAAGCAACCACAGCTTTAACAGGTTCATGAGTGTAATACCATATCATGTCTAAAAGACACTGTGTTATAGAACTCCTCCATATAGTAAGTGAGTCTTTCTTTATTGCACCATGTAGCTCCTAAATCACAACACAGAGACTTATTATTGTTATGCCCAAGTCTTAGAGTCCCACAACCACCAAGGAGTCCAAATCTGTATGCAAAAGTAAAAAGCCTTTATTTAAACTCTAGCTTGAACCTCTACCACAGCAATATGATTGGTGAGTACTGAGCCTAGGCACAGTAGGGTTTTTTCCATAGTATGGGTTAGGATGAGGGGATTTCCAGGGTTTGAAACCCTGAATGGTTGACATTTTTCTTGGTAAAAGGGAAATAGATGTATTCTGGGTTAAGGAACATCTAGTGATCTTATCTAATCTTACTTAATTGTTGGAATGTTTAGAAATCAGATACTTAACCTTAGATGCTGGCTCATCCCTAGGTAGTGTCTGCTTATGGCTTTTCCTGGAACTACTGGATTACCTGCCAGTAAATTGAAACTCAGGCCTACATCTTCACTGGTTTTTATTAAGCCTGTCATGGCAGTTATGTGACTATGTTGCCTTGGGCCCCTTGACTATCAATCATGAAATCTCAGCTGATAGCTTAGGCTTATTTTTAGATAGTTCTTGTAACTTCCATTAATCCATTTCTATTCACCAATGTGCTGCCTCAAGGCTCCTTTAACTCATCTATATACTATTCATTCTGCTTTACTGCTTCCTCTCTTTCTCCTCATGTCTCTGTCCTCCTTCCCAGAATTCTCTGTGCATGAAAATTTGCCTAACTATTGGCTGTTCAGCTTTTTATTAAACCTATCAGAGTGACACTTCTTCAAAATATACAAAAAGATTACTCCACAAAACTTCCCCAACCTCTGGCTATCACATTCTTTCTGCACCCCTTCTAGGTTGTTTCCTGAGTCTTTGGAGGGGAGATGCCCATATAGATGTTTGTTTAGAACTCCACAGTCACTTGGTCTCGGTGCTTTGACCAACTGTGACTCTTTGAGGCAGCAGGCCCACATTAAAGAATACTTTCTGATAAAGGCTGAGAGCAGCATAAGCAATGGGTATAAAGATAAATATTTAAAGGTAGTTTGACATTGTTTCTACTTAGCAAGACAGCAGGAGGCTCTTTCTTCAAGCCTATTAGCTCCCCAGACACAAATTATTGGCCAGGTTTAAAGTACAGGACAACTGGTAAAGTGGAGGACTTTAGAGGACTGTGGTGTTTTTGTAGTAGGCACCCATTTTCATTAGTATCTGACCTTGTCCTTTAAATGTATTTTGAATTTTCTCCACATTCATCACTGATTCATCTGTCTACAAGCCCTACTGCCCAACTATTCACTATTCATTTATTTTATTTTTTTCCTTTTTTATTATTATGAATAAAGAAGTCACATTTTCTATCCTTGTATATCCTTATTCAAGGTCTCTTCCACCTCCCACCACATCAGGTCATTCTCTCTTCTCCACATCACCCCATCCCCCCCAACATGGGCAGGTGGTCCCAAGGTCCCAAGGTCCCAATATTGCTCAGTTCAGCCTCCACTCCTGGCAAATCCAGTTTTCTTCCTCCAACATCAAGACTGAGTCAGATGTTCCTCTAGGGGGAGTGGAATCCAAGGTGTCAGTTCTAAGTGTTTCCTATCCCATGCTGTTCACTGGTTATGGTTTGCAGCTTGGGCATGCTTTGTTCTTTTTTCTTTTTATTTATTTATTTTCAAGTCAGTCATTTCTTTAAACTTTCTAAGTTCTGGTAATTCTTCCATGTCCCAGGGTCTGGGGAGACATAAGGAAAGAAGCCAAAGATGTTCTGCTTCTACGTCATTCCATATGAGCTAACAGTACACACAAAAAAATGGCAATTATGATATAATAAATTCAAAACCCTACAGGAGAAGCTCAGACTCTCTGAAAGCACATGGAAGGAACATCTATCCTAGATTTGGAAGAAGAAGCTAAAGAGTTCTTCCTGAAGATACTGGGAAGAAATAATGAATAGGAATTACTCAGCACTGAAGGGGACAGTGCAGCTGTCCAGAGACTTGGACTTATCCTGAAAATAATGAACAACTTCTCAGTTTTAAGAAGGGCTATAAGAATCACATTTGAGTCTCCCTGACTTCATTGCAGATAACTAGTGGAGAAAAAGAATGAGAAGAATTAAAACACAAGATAGGAATCTATTGAGAGGTTGATGTGGTTGTTCACAGGGTGGTCTATATTTGAATAAATAGGCAGCAGGAGTGGAGGAGAGTGATTGCCTTGAGAAGATATAAAAAGTAGAAATGATAAGATGTGATTGACTAAGTTAGAGGTGAGGCTGTTTTGTGGTTTGGGCAAGTGTCTGAGGGCACAATTAAGGGACAATAGGAAAGGTCTGTCAAAGAAGCAGTGATGAATACAGCTATGGAAATTCTAAGCTCTACTGAATTGACTACAAGACATTCAAGCAGAAGTTTCACAATCATTATTTCTAAAGTTTAGTAAAGCCTCAGCTTGACAACACATACAAGGGGATCAGCAAATAGCTCATGATTATTAAATCCAGGAATAGAGGATACAAGAGTACAAGTTTTAAGGAGGGGTTTGTCACACTTTTGGGGGGGCATTCTGGAGATGCATTTAAGAGTTTTTCTGTTGTCACTGGATTGGCAGCAGTAGCTGAGTGAATATCCAGGTATGTTGGATAAACAGCCATAGTAGAGATATTCCTGTATGAAGAATCACTTTTTCATCCTAAATGACTTTCTCATTGTTTACAGTGAACTGAGGTGCATTGTTAAATAATTTCCTTGTACAAGCACCAGAGAATAAAAACTGAGATTGCAACAATGTTAGAAAACAAAAACACCTAATGGGATTCACTGACCCACATTTAATTTTACACTGTGTTCATCGGATTCTCGCTAACTATAATTACCAGGGCAGAAGTTTCCATAAACTTAACTCATATATAGTATTTCCTGATTGTGAAAGCTTGGCTGCTTACTCATCTTTTCTCCTTGATATCTCAGAAGCAGCTCAAAGATAATTAATACCCTTCCCATAAACATCTAAATGCTCACTGGTATAAACATACAAGAATAAAAATTTAATGCCACAAGCTTCCCAACCATCTTCAGCTATTCTTTTATTCTCATACAATAGACTAAGCTCATCTGAAAGTCTTCATGGCTATTACATCAAAATACCTTTAGGATCTGACCACATGTCCCTAACTCCACTTGTCATTTATTATGAACCAGATCATCTCTCTGGCAGCTTAGTGCATATCAACACTAACAATAAATGCATTTTTGTTCAAGATCTTGTCTCTACTAGGAATTCAGATCAATACAGAATTTCAAATGTGAGTGGAGTTCTAGGTCATGTTTGTAGTAAGAAGAGGAAAGAATCCAGAACATGGACAATGAGTAGGGAGATCCAAAAGAGTGTCCTTTCACTAAAGTTTCCAAATACCTCCTGTGGTTCTAAGAGCAGCTCTGAATGTTGGGACAGTCTCTACTTAAACTCCAGTTCTACTCATGCTAACCTTTGTTTCTTGACCTTGGCTCTACTTTCCTTTATTTTTTTTATAAGACATGTGATATATATTTTCTCTGTTCAAATACTTAACAACAATAATAAAATCTTCTGTGAATGACTTGTGTGCAATACACAGTCTATACTTACATTAATGCAGATATTTATAGTGTCTTTAAAAGTTTAAAATTTTATGTGTTTTTCATAGCTAGGGGACCAGAAAACAATCAAAACAAATGGCCCAGGAGATCTAACATCTAGAATAGTATCAACACTGTTGAATGAGTGGTCAAGCCTCACCAATGATTCCTGCCAAAAGCCCCCTCCAAAATATTATGACTTTTTAATTTATTATTTGGTGATTTTATATCACATACCGCATCAAACTCACATCAGTCCTCTCAATTTCATACCCACTCTTATGATCTCCCTATTTACAAAAAAGCCCATTCATGCTGCTCATTTACTTACTGGAGCATAATTAAACTCCCTGTGGCCAGACCCTTAAAGAAAAATTAGTCCTTCCTCACTCACACCCCTACCAGAGGAAATCAATGCAGTAATGAAGCACTGTGTCATTTAGTTATGTTCTAGCCTTGAGCTCTTGTATACAATAACATTTTTCTTAAAGTCCACTAATGAGTGAGTACATCCCCTGCTTATATTTCTGGGTTTGTGATACCTCAATCAGGAGAATATTCTCCAAATCCATCCATTTGCCTGCAAATTTTAGGATATCATTTTTTCTTACGGCTGAGTAGTACTCCATTGTGTAGATGTAGCACAGTTTGTTAATCCATTCTTCAGGTGAGGGACATCTAGGTTGTTTCCAGGTTCTTGCTATTACAAATAATATTGCTATGAACATAGTTGAGCTAATGCCTTTGGAGTGTGACTATGCTTCTTATTGGGTAACCAATTAGAGGGTTCATCTTTAGGAAAGCTAATTTCCCCTCTTTCAACAGTCATTAGTAGCTGTAATTCCTTATGGGACCCCATGAAATTTCCCCCTTTCTGCAAATTCTCTATCATCTTTCTCTAGTTAGCACTTCTATTCAGAGTGACTTACTGTTTAAACACATGGAATAGGATTAAAGAGACCATTCAGTCAGTAAAATCACAAGCAAGAGGAGCAAGATTTTATCACCAGAACCTACATGTTTTTTTTTTTGTTGTTTGTTTTTTATTTTTATTTTTTAAGAAGCCAGAAAAAATAGCAAATTTGAAATTGAACACTGGAGAGGTGAAGACAGGAAGACTGCTGGGGCTGGCTCACCAGCAACACTAGTTAAATTAGTAAGTTTCAGACCAGTGAGAGATCATGTCTCAAAAAAAGGTAAACACACCTGAGGAATGACACCTAAGTCAGTCTTTTGACCTCCTTATGGATAACACACACACACACACACACACACACACACACACACACACACACACACACACACAAGGACACTGCCAGTCCTCCATTCCATTTGTCACTGAGATTAACAGAAAGCAAGCAAGAACTTGCACATCAGGTCTTCCCACTTCCTGATGCTAAGACACCTAATGCTACTTTCACAGACTTTTACCTAGAAATAAAATCACTTGGCATCTGGCCTTAGCTGAAATTTTCTTCTCCAGATGAATCTCTCACTGAGTGAGACACAAATGGTTTTAGATGAACTTTTCCTCACTCTGCACATGAACTTGGAAGGCCAGCTGTTTTATGCACTCAGGCACCGTCATTTGGTTCCTTTTCACAAAGAAACAAATCAAATGTCTGTCTGTGCTCACCCACACTCCTCTGAGCAGTAGCAATGAACGGTCCATTGAGGAGCCAAGGACTGACCCAGCGAGGTGTAAATTTCTAGAAGCACTCACTTGCATGTGCCTCCACTGGAGCAGAAAATACATAGCTCATGGGTATGAGAACAATTTTTCAATTAGACCTAATGCTTTCCTTCATCATGTTTGTCTGTATCCTTGTGGACTAGGTGGGAATGCAACATAGCAGTTACAGTTCAAGCAGTGAGATATATTTGCTATCTTTCCCCCAAAGCTTCTGAGTGCATAGTTTTATAATGCAAATGTCCTCAGTGATGACTAGTGGATGATTCTCTTGCTTGAATGAATGTGCAGATTCTATGGCAACCATCTAACTGATCTCTGACTGTATACATGTACTCACTAACTGTTATATCTGACCAGCCTGATTTTGTCTATGGCTCAACTGCCAGCCTCCAAATACTCTTGATTCTCTCATTTAATATCTCTAATACATCTTACCCTTTTAAAGCAAGCCTTTACTCCTACCTGCTGAAACAAGCAGATCTAGCAGCACAGCTTACCTTCCACCTTAAAGCAAAAAGGGAAGGTGGATAGAGAGGAGACAAGGAAGCATTCTGCATTGGAATTATAGTGTGAAAATGTATCTGCTTGCAGAGAGAAGAGAGAAGAAACCAGAGCATATGGTAGCTAGGACAGGCTGAGATCCACAGGAAGATAACATTACAAATGTGGTTTTTGTCAAGTTGTTGAGAAATTTAA
Source organism: Sigmodon hispidus (assembly GCA_004025045.1). Classification (NCBI taxonomy): domain Eukaryota; kingdom Metazoa; phylum Chordata; class Mammalia; order Rodentia; family Cricetidae; genus Sigmodon; species Sigmodon hispidus. Next base: position 76,583 of record PVIH01005084.1, read on the forward strand.
TTGCTCATCAATGTAGGATTTTCCCTTTTGTTCCCTCCTCTTTATTTTATTATGAGACCTATAGAAAATTGTTGTAAATGATTCTGTCCCGGACTTTCTGGGCCTGAAACAAAGGTTTGGTCCCTTTCTCCTGCTTTGCCTCAAATAATCACAAACAGGCTTGTATTATTTTTATGCTCATTGACCTAGGACCCAGGCATATAATTTGCTATCACTCTTAATCTAATCCATTTCGATCAGCCATGCGGCTTGGTACCTTTTCTCAGAGCAGCATTTCTTCTGCATCTTCTGTCAGCAGGGGCAGCTCTAAAATCTGTGTCTGATATCTGTCTGGTGTGTGTGTCTGCTCTGAGATGTTCTTGAGTTTTCTTAGCCTAGTAGTCCCACCCAAAATTCGTGTTTGCCTTTCATCAATCAGATTTTATTAAACCCATAGGCGGGAATAATATTTATATTACCAGCATAATCCTACTACAGACAACCATTGAAAATTTTAAAGGAAAGAAATTTGTCAACCTTGTGGTTTCTGTGCAAGAGATAGACTGAAGCACACACTAAAAGAGGATATCAGAAAATGGAAAGCTATCCCATGTTCCTAGATAGGTAGGATCAACATAGTAAAAATGGCAATTCTACCAAAAGCAATCTACAGATTCAATGCACTGCTCATCAAAATCTCAACACAATATTTTTTGGATCTTGAAAGAACAATACTCAATTTCATGTGGAATAACAGGAAAGCCAAGACTGCCAAAGCAATTTTGCTCAACAAAAGAATCTCAGGAGGAATCACCATCCCTGACTTCAAATTGTACTATAGAGTT